>AWOL01S0019875.1:232109-300325 GCA_000715115.1 Nicotiana otophora
GGCCTTGGTTCGAGATCGATTCCTACTTGGGGTCTCGATATTCGGGGTGAGTGTTGGTCGGTCTATCTATCTTCGATAATCTCCGCTTTGCCTCGTAGTTCGATTTAGATATGAGCTTGATAATGATACATATCTTGTCATTGATCGGTCTTAGAGCTCGAAGCTCGGCGCCCTTACTTCGAACCTCGACCGAGCTTGTCATGCAGATACCCTTTAATCGAAACATTATTGTCTCGACCTGTCCATACGACTGACTCAATCGATTTTGACCGTACACAAGTTTTTCCCAAGAAACGCTTTTCTTCCTATTTTTCGTTTAATGTGGAGTATAGTAGTCGTACTCGCGGGTGATTTTCAAAAAATTTATTTAGTAGAGAATTGTGGAACAATCCTTCCCTCTTTTCAAAATGTTTATATCCATCCCGTTCTGTACAATAAGTCTAACTTTTGAATCAAATAGGGGTATATAATATGGTATGATCTTATAGTTGATAGGGATAGTATAAAACAATATCAACAAATGCCAAAAGTAAAGGGCTGCAGAATCCAGTTCCTTTAAGATCGGAGGTGGATGTATAGTTACAGACATTAGATTTGTGTGAACTCAGTATTTTCAACGCCAAATATAAATTTTTATATATATAAAACTACTAAAATTGCAACAAATAATAGATATGAACCAATTATTTTCAACTAAAATGAATTTAATATTAAGAACCTTAAATATGGAACCCATAAAACTTACATTATGGATCTGCCTCTTAAAACCACTTAAGTAAAAGGACATGTGCGTGCACTCAAAAAAAAATATAATTAAAACTAAGGCACATGGACATGTTAGAATTTGTGAAATTATATATATATATATAATTTCACAAATTCTAACATGTCCATGTGCCTTAGTTTTAATTATATTTTTTTTTGAGTGCACGCACATGTCCTTTTACTTAAGTGGTTTTAAGAGGCAGATCCATAATGTAAGTTTTATGGGTTCCATATTTAAGGTTCTTAATATTAAATTCATTTTAGTTGAAAATAATTGGTTCATATCTATTATTTGTTGCAATTTTAGTAGTTTTATATATATAAAAATTTATATTTGGCGTTGAAAATACTGAGTTCACACAAATCTAATGTCTGTAACTATACATCCACCTCCGATCTTAAAGGAACTGGATTCTGCAGCCCTTTACTTTTGGCATTTGTTGATATTGTTTTATACTATCCCTATCAACTATAAGATCATACCATATTATATACCCCTATTTGATTCAAAAGTTAGACTTATTGTACAGAACGGGATGGATATAAACATTTTGAAAAGAGGGAAGGATTGTTCCACAATTCTCTACTAAATAAATTTTTTGAAAATCACCCGCGAGTACGACTACTATACTCCACATTAAACGAAAAATAGGAAGAAAAGCGTTTCTTGGGAAAAACTTGTGTACGGTCAAAATCGATTGAGTCAGTCGTATGGACAGGTCGAGACAATAATGTTTCGATTAAAGGGTATCTGCATGACAAGCTCGGTCGAGGTTCGAAGTAAGGGCGCCGAGCTTCGAGCTCTAAGACCGATCAATGACAAGATATGTATCATTATCAAGCTCATATCTAAATCGAACTACGAGGCAAAGCGGAGATTATCGAAGATAGATAGACCGACCAACACTCACCCCGAATATCGAGACCCCAAGTAGGAATCGATCTCGAACCAAGGCCAAAGAATCGATCCAATACCGAGATCGAGCCAGTATCGAGCTCGCACACAAGAGTCGTTGCAACCGCACTATGAGAGAGAATCTTGGAGGAAATCGAGGAAAAGACAATTCATCGTGGGTTCTCCACTATATATTTTTATTATTATAGATAAAGTAGGATCCCTCTAATATAAGAGGGGGATGTTAACACATTTAAGGGGCATTATGAGACTTGTTATTTTGGGCTCTCTGGCAGTTGGATTTCGAGTTCGTTTTCATGGGTTGACTACTTTACTTCTTATCTGTTTTCTTGTTATTATTATTATTGAGTACAAGTTATTGTAAGTGGCCTGCCTTAGCTTCGTCACTATCTTGTTGAGGTTAGGCTCAGCACTTACAAAGTACATGGGGTCAGTTATACTCACACTAAACTCTGCACTTCTTGTGCAGATACTAGAGTTGGTCCTAGCAGCGCTAAGTGTTATTACCCCGATCTAGCTACCTGTGGAGACTTGAGGTATAGTTGCATGGCGTCCACAACCATGAAGTCGTCTTCTATATCGTCTTAGTTGTTTTTTTAATTCAAACTATTATGATTTATTCAGACTATTCTCTGCATTACTCTAGACACTCATGTATTCGTGACTCCAATTTCTGGGATTGTATTTGGATTACGTCGCTCTGTAGTTTATCACTTTATTTCAGACTATTCTATTTTTGTTTTTATTATTTTATTTGAATTGTGAAAATTTGTTAATAAATATAGCTAACGTTGGCTTTCCAAGCAAGTGATATATTAAGCGCCATCACAATCCCGAGGGCGGGAATTCCGGTTCGTGACAAGTTGGTATCAGAGCACTAGGTTGCCTAGGTTTCACGAGTCATGAGCAATCTTGGTAGAGTCTGGAGGATTGGTAGGGAGATGTCTGTACTTATCTTCTAGAGGCTATAAGGCTTTAGGAAAATTTCACTTCATTCTTTCGCTATCGTTCGACTTATTTCCATTATTGAAGTTTGAACCATTCTACTCAGGTTCTCTCGTAGATGGTGAGAACTCGCACAATGTCTACAACTGGGAAGGAGCCAGAGCCCCCTGTTGCAGCCACTACCAGGGGTAGGGGACGGGGTCAAGGCAGGGGCCGAGGTAGAGGTAGAGATCAGCCTAGAGCATGAGCAGTAGTAGCACCCATGGTGGAGCCTCAGACTGACCATGAGGAGGAGGTCCCAGTTGGACCTTCTCAGGTCCCCGAGGGATTCATTGCCACTCCCGTACTTCAGGAAGCTCTAGTTCACTTAGTTAGACTCATTAAGAGTGTGGCTCGTACCAGAGTATTTCATATGGCACCAGTCGTCTCTCAGGCTGGGGACAGACTCTCGCCACTCACACTCCAGAGAAGATGGCTCCCCTATGCCAGACTCTGGCAGCTACAGCAGTTGGGTTAGTTCAACTTGTAGTTGCTATACAGCCTGGGGAGAGGCCCGCGATGTCTTCTGAGGGACTGATGAGGTTGGATAAGTTTACCAAGCTCTTTCCTGTTTATTATAGCGGTGCACCCTCCGAGGACCCACATGATTACTTGGACCGTTGCCACGAGGTGTTGTGTAACATGGGTATCATTGAGACCAATGAGGTTGACTTTATAATGTTCCTGATGATCGGTTCTGCCAAAAGGTCGTGGCAGGATTTTGAGCGTAGCATACTAGTTGGTTCAACTTTACTTACCTAGGATCAGTATTCGCAGCTATTTCTGGAGAAGTTTATTCATTTCACTCTGAGTGAGGAGTATCGTAGGCGGTTTGAGTGCCTTTAGCAGGGTGGCATGACCGTCACCTAGTACGAGACCAAATTTGTGGGCCTAACCCATCATGCAACTATGTTGAGGAGGTTTATTAATGGTCTTACCTTAGGCATCAGGCTTCAGATGGCCAAGGATACGGGGGATGATATTTCTTTCTAAAAGGCCATAGAGATTACTAGACAGATCGAGATGGTTCGTGGTCATGATAGATGGGCGACATCTGAGAAGAGGCCTCGTCATTTCGGTGGCTTCAGTGGTGCCTCATCTGGAGGCAGAGGTTCTTTTGGTAGAGGCCATCCTCCTAGGCTGATTCAGTCAATTCTTTAGGTAGTCCATGGTGCTTCGAGCGGTCGTGGTTCTTATGGGTCTTGTCCTGAGCAACCAACATTCATTGCACCTTAAGCTCCTATAAGTGCACCATCGCTTCAGGGTCAGTCTCACCTTCAGCAGCCCCAGGATCCAAGGGAGAGCTTTGAGTGTAGGGTCATAGGTCACATCAGAATGTATTTCCCTAGATTGATGAGCAACAGACCTCAGCACGGTTCTCCTGCTATTATGCCAACACCGGTTGCTCCACCGCCTGCAAAACTAGCTAGAGGTAAGGTTCAGGTTGCTAATGATGAAGGCCAGCTAGCTAGGGGTCAACCGAGGGGCGGAGGTCAGAGTGGTGGGGGCCAGCCCTATTTGTATGTATTTCCAGCTAAACCTGAGGCAGATTCGCTTGACACCATCATCACAGGTATTGTTCTAGTTTTCCATAGACATGCTTCAGTTCTATTTGATCCGGGCTCTACTTATTCCTTTCTGTCATCCTATTTTGCTTCATATCTGATTATGCCTTGTGATTCTTTGAGTGCTTATGTGTCTGTGTCCATACCTGTGGGAGATTCTATTATTGTAGATCGTGTTTATCGCTAGTGTGTGTTTCTATCAGGAGCTTTGAGACTAGTGTAGATCTCCTACTTCTTGATATGATGGACTTTGATGTTATTTTAGGTGTGGATTGGCTGTCACCTTATCACACTATATTGGACTGTCATGCCAAGATGGTGACCTTAGCCATGCCGAGGTTGCCTCGATTAGAGTAGAGGGGGACTCTTGCCCATTCTAATAGTAGGGTTATATTTCTTATGTGAAGCTCGGCGTATGATCGAGAAGGGATGTCGAGCATATTTGGCCTATATTTGTGATTCTAGTGCGGAGGTTCCTTCTATGGATTTAGTACCAGTTGTGTGTGAGTTTCCAGAGGTGTTTCCTGCAAATATGATGGGGATGCAACCCAATAGAGATATTGACTTGTGTATTGACTTGGCTCTGGGAACGCATTCTATTCCACCATACGCATGGCCCCACCTGAGTTAAAGAAACTGAAGGAGCAATTGCAGGATTTGCTTGATAAAGGATTCATTAGTCCCAGTGTCTCGCTCTGGGGTGCACCAATGTTGTTTGTGAAGAAGAAGGATGGTTCGATGAGGATGTGTATAGATTATCAATAATTGAACAAAGTCACTATCAAGAACTAGTATTCTTTGCGTAGGATTGATGACTTATTTGATCAGCTTCAGGGTGACAAAGTGTTTTTGAAGATTTATTTGAGATCTGGCTACCCATCAGTTGAAGATTAGGGCATCGGATGTCCCTAAGCCAACTTTCTGGACATGATATGGGCATTATGAGTTCCTAGTGATGTAATTTAGTTTGACAAATGCCCCAACAACATTTATGGATTTGACGAATCGGTTATTTAAGCCATATTTGGATTCTTTTGTGATCTTCTTCATTGATGATATTTTGATCTACTCCCACAGTCGAGAGGAGCATAAGCAGCATCTTCGGATTGTACTTCAGACCTTGAGAGATAGTCAGTTGTATTCCAAGTTTTTAAAGTATGAATTTTAGTTGGACTTAGTTGCCTTTTGGGGCATGTTGTATCTGCCAAGGGCATTAAAGTCAACCTAAGAAGATCGAGGCAGCCCAGAACTGGCCTAGACCTACTTCAACTACAGAGATTTGGAGCTTCCTAGGTTTGGCGGGTTATTATCGCCGGTTCATGGAAGGGTTCTTATCAATCGCAGCCCCATTAACTAGATTGACCTAGAAGGGTGCCCCATTCAGGTGGTCTGATGAGTGTGAGTCGAGCCTTCAAAAGCTCAAGGCTGCTTTGACTACAACTCTGGTGTTGGTATTGCTTATGGGCTCGTGATCCTATACTGTGTATTTTGATGCATCGAGTATTGGGCTTGGTGCAGTGTTGATGCAGGATAGTAGGGTGATTACATATGTGTCTCGACAGCTGAAGGTTCATGAGAAGAATTACCATGTTCATGACTTAGAGTTGGTAGCGATCGTTCATGCATTAAACATTTGGAAGAATTACCTCTATGGTGTGTCGTGTGAAGTATTCAAAGATCATCGGAGTCTACAGTACTTGGTTAAGAAAAAGGATCTCAATTTGAGGCAGCGAAGGTGGTTAGACCTGGTAAAAGATTATGATATCACCATTTTGTATCATCACGGGAAGGCAAATGTGGTGGCCGTTGACTTGAGTAGAAAGGCTATGAGTATAGGCAGCCTTGCATATATTCCTATTGGTGAGAGATCACTATCATTAAATGTTCAGGCCTTGGCTAATCAATTCGTGAGGTTAGATGTTTCGGAATCTAGCCGAGTTCTTGCTTGCACAGTTTCTCGGTCTTCTTTGTATGAATTCATCAGAGAGCCTCAGTATGACGACCCCCATTTGCTTGTTCTTAAGGACACAATGCTGCAAGGTGATTCCAAGAATGTTTCTATTAGAGATGATGGGGTTTTGCGGATGTAGATTTGTGTGCCCAATATGGATGGGCTTCGTGAGTTGATTCTTGATGAGGCCCACAGTTCACGGTATTCCATTAATCCGGGTGCTGTCAAGATGTATCAGGATTTGAGACATCATTATTGGTAGAGAAGATATAGTAGTATATGTGGTTCGGTGTTTGAATTTCCACCAGGTGAAGTACGAGAATCAGAGACCTGGCGGTTTACTTCAGAGACTTGAGACTCCCGAGTGGGAATGGGAGCGTATTACCATGGATTTCGTTGTTAGGATCCGATGGACTTTGAATAAATTTGACGCAGTATGGGTCATTATGGATAGGTTGACCAAGTCGGCACATTTCATTCCGGTGGCAGCTACCTATTCTTTAGAGCGGCTGGCTAAGATCTATATCTGCGAGATTGTTCGTCTTCACAGTGTGTCGGTGTCCGTTAATTCTGATCGGGGCACGTAGTTCACATCGCATTTCTTAAGGGTTGTACATCATGAGCTAGGTACACGGGCTGAGCTGAGTACAACATTTCACCCCCAGACAGACGGTCAGTCCGAGCGCACCATTCAGATATTAGAGGATATGCTTTGCGCCTGTGTTATGGAGTTTGGGGGTTCTTAGGATCAGTTCTCCGCTTGTGAAGTTTTCCTACAAGAACATCCACCAATCGAGTATTCAAATGGCTCCTTATGAGGCCTTATATGGGAGGCGGTGTCATTCTCTAGTTAGTTGGTTTGAGCCGGGGGTAGCTCGGTTATTGGGTACTGATTTGGTCCGAGATGCCTTGGAAAAGGTAAAGATGATTCAAGACTGGCTTCGTACAACACAGTCTAGGCAGAAGATTTATGCCTATCAAAGAGTTTGTGATGTTGCATTCATGGTTGGAGAGAGTTTTGCAACGAGTTTCACCCATGAAGGGTGTGATGAGGTTCGGGAAGAAGGGCAAGTTAAGCCCTAGGTATATTGGACCCTTTGAGATCCTTGAGAGAGTTGGTGAGGTGGCGTACAAGCTTGTGTTGCCACCTAGATTATCAGAAGTTCACCCGGTTTTCCATATTTTCATGCTATGAAAGTATCGCGGTGATCTGTCCAATGTATTAGATTTTAGCACAGTCCAATTGGACAAGAATTTGATTTACGAGAAGGAGCCGGTGGCCATTCTAGCACGACAGGTCTGGAAGTTGGGGTCTATGAGTTATCCTTCTATTAGAGTGCAATGGAGAAATCGAACAATCGATGCAGCTACATGGGAGTCCGAGTACAATATGCGGAGTAGATACCCCACCTATTCACCAGTCCAGGTACCTTTCAATGTCCGTTCGAGGATGAACGTTTGTTTTAGAGGTGGAGAATGTGATGACCCGGTAGGTCATTTTGAGTTCTAGCCCTTATTTCTCAAGACCTCTGTTAGCTCCGTTTAATATTTCTTGGTCTGCGTTCATGGTCCGTGTCACTTTATGAAAAGCTTTTATGTGTAAATTTGAAGAAAAATATGATTTTTGGCCTAAAGATAACTTAAGTTGACCACGGTCAACATTTTGTGAAAACAACCTCGGTCCAATATTTTGACGATTTCGGTAGATTCATATCGTAATTTTGGACTTGGGCGTATACCCGGAATTGAAATTGGAGGTCCCTAGGTTAATTTGACTCATTTTGCCGAAACTTAGTATTTTGAAAGTTTGAAAATTTTCTAAGTTTGACCGTAAGTTGACATCATAACTAACAAGTTAGGATTTCGATGTTGAAACTTGGAATAGGCCCGTATTACTATATGAAACTTGTCCGTAACATTTGGTACAATTCGGAATTGATTTGACATGATTCAAACGCTCAGATAAGACTCTAGTTGTTCTTGAGATTACTTTGAAATTTCATTCATTTTGAGAGTTGACTTGTAGATTTAAAACTTACTTTGGTGATTTGATTGCGCAAGCGAGTTCGTATGATATTATTACACTTTTGTGCATGTTTTGTTCGGAGCACCAGAGGATCAGAATAGTTTGAGACGTGTTTCAGATGAGTTTGATTAGTGTAAAGACTGCTGGAGCATTGAACACTTCTGGTGTCTGATGCAGATCTCACATTTGTGAGGTCTGGCTCGCAATTGCGAGCCTCGCTTTTGCGAACAACAGCTCGCATTTGCAAGCATGGGCTGGGTTAATCTCGTAATTGCAAGGAACATGTTCGCATTTGTAATCCGTCAGAGGTCGCATTTGCGATCTCGGAGTTGCATTTGCGACTCGGTGTGCTCTTGAGTGATCTTCGCAATTGCGAAGGAATTGTTCGCATTTACGAAGGTAGGTCTGTTCGCAATTGCGACTTCTGGGGTTCTATGGCAGGGTTAACATTTGCAACCCTTGTCTTGCATTTGCGATGCTTGCAATTGCGAACAAGACATCGCAATTGTGACATCTGCAACTGGGTAATAGAGGAGAAAAATAGGACTTAGCTCATTTTACACCATTTCTCAACCCTAAAGATTCTAGAGGCGATTTTTCAATAGACGTTTCTTCCCAAATTCATTGGTAAGTGACTAAAATCCCAAATTTTCAGATTTTCTCATATAGTAATGGCTAAAATTTCCAAATACGTTCCTCAGCATGTTGCCTCTTCATCTTCCCACCCAGCTATGGATGCCGAGGTGGCTGCTCCCGAGGCGAATGCCCCCGAGGCCGTCCCCGAGGCTGCCGCCGAGCCCCCCATGAAAATCTTTATACCCGGAGGTTGCTTAATTGAAAACGATTTCAAAGTGGAGAAGGCCTCATTCAAATAGGACCGGGGCGAAGAAGTATCATGATATATATGCTCTATCATCGAAGATACCCTCCCCATTGTCCGAGAGGACTGTAAATGCGGAGGTAAGGACATGGTGGTTCCAGGGCCTAAGGATGATATCACCACCCATGTGGAGGGGTATTTAAGAGTTTACACTTATTCCTTCACACTGAGACCGGTAGACCCAGTTGTTTTGGACTCTTACAAGAGATACAAGGTGTTCCTAGGGCAAATCCACACGTCTCTTTGGAGGATCGTGATGCTCTTCTGTTACTTTGTGAATAGCACCGAGTCTCCTTGGTTCACCCTCAACCACCTGCTCCGTCTATACAGTCCCCGAAGTTTTCTAGGGGGACTAATCAAGCTCACTCTCCGGGCCAGCAAGGCCCCCGTTTCAAATATTGATGAGGATCAAGACCGAGGCTAGCAGAGGCGCTTCATTCAAATAAAGACTGAAGACTTGATACCTCCCGAGTTTCTGTCATTTCTCGAGAAGTGGAATGAATCTCGTAAGTGCAATCTTTTCTTAAGCATTGAGTCTTCTTTGTTCCATTTTCTCACAATCAGTATTTGTGATCGTGCAGTTATTGCTCGGGTTCCCAACGCGGATCCCCGGCTTAAGGATTGGATCGAAGGCATATGCAAGCAAATGTCATATTTTGAGCGCTCGTGGCGCAAGCTTTCGAAGGGATGATGGGAGGCCTGTTCTCATTATATGTCTCTTCTCAGAATAGTTATTATTATGATCCGAACTTACACGATGCTGACCCTTTCTCTTTCCTTTGCAGGTTTGCCTAAGACCACAAAAATTAGGCCACTGAAAGGAGATGAGGATGCATCCCTATCTATTAATCCCTCTGTTACGGGGCAGCCCCGGGTTGCTGCTGAGGAGAAGAAGAGAAAAAGTAAATCTCCGGGTTCAAAGGAGCCCGAGGTGAATATAAAGAAGACTTCGGCCACTCGAGCTCTTAATCCCAAGAAGAATACCGGGTCCGGAGTACCAGACTTCGACCTGCTTTATCAGCTCAGGGATGAGCCTGAAGAAGATGATATCTTTGTCACCCATGGATCGACCCCTACCGTGGAACATGTGACGATCGGGGAGGAAAGCCACGAGGTTGAGCCCCTTCCGGTCCGAGAGGACGAAGTAGAGAAGGAGGATGCGATTTCTTAGGAAATTGCTCCCCCTCTGAAGGAGGCAACCAGTTAGATTGACATCATTGAGTCACCCTCCTACATCGAATCTATGCTCGAAGAGGCCCAAGCGGGCAAAGAAATATTAAGCGAAGGAGTGCAAGGTACAGAGGACCCTCTCCACTCCTTCTTTGGTGGCATGGATATGTCAACACTAGACGATTTCTCTGGGTTGGGCCACCTGGAGATACCGAATAAGGATGTGCCTTCGGGAGCTGACAGGTCGAGCACGAGCCCACGATTAGTGAAGCAATTCCCTGCGCCGAGTACGGACCCCGAGTGCAAGAGGACAGTCATTCTCATGGTCTTGGAGGATGCCTTGGTTTTATCTGCTCCGGTAGGCGTAGCTAGTTACCTCTGATGTCTGGTAACCGAGGAGGACCGGACAAAGATGAACGAGGTGGGCACATCGAGCCTCTTCAATGAGGCACAACAGGCATTGAACCGGGTAAGGCTCTAATACCTTCGAGCTCCCCTTATGAATTACTTAACATTTTATTTTGATGTTTCGCACTTAATTCACTATCTTTACAGGCCTTAGTGCTTCACCACGAGAGTTTTCTTCGGTACCGCTTGGAAACAAGCCAGCTCGAGTTCGAGCTCAAGGAGCAAGCCCGAAAAAAGGACATATACAAGCTCCTCAATGCGCAACAAGACGGGGCTATCAAGGACCTTCAAGCCGAGCTGGATAGGGCTCATAAGGAAGTTTCGACCCTGAAGCGGAAGCATGCCGACCTGGTAAAAAAGTTAAAGGTCTTCGAAAGTCAAAATGAGGATCTAGGCATGGTGACTAATGACAAAACCTCACAGGTCCAACAAAAGATCGACTAGATCGACCAATTCCGAGTCGAGAGGAACGAGGTCCAAGCCATGGTTGATGGGTGGAAAAGCAAAATGGACCTGCTGGATTCGGCAAAGAAAACTGTCAAGGTGAAGCTGGCATCAGTAGAGGCCCAATTTCGGGTGGTGAAGGATAAATCTGACAAGCGGTCCCAGCTGAATGACGATCTCCGAGCGCAGTTGAGCTCGGTGTCGCAGAGTGGGATGCCCTCTGTAGAGAATATGAGGTAGTAAAGTTCAAGTTGGATACAACCTCCGCCGATGCCGAAGAAATGGTGGCCCAATATAAGGCCGATGTGGAAGCAGCTGAGGCCCCCCTACCGGCAAAGACCGAATATATGAAGCGGCTATCCCGAAGAGAGACCCTCGAGGAGATCCACGCCCTAGGATTTGACCTGTCGGCTAAAATCGAGGAAGACAAAAAATCTAAAGCCGAGGTGAAGAAGTTGTATGAGCCTGAAGGTGCCGAAGACTTTGAGGGTTCCGAGGGATGAGGTGACGAGTCGGGCCTTGGTCAAGATTAGGCATAGATGCCTTAGTATTTTTTTAGTTTTGTCTTATGTACATTTTTTGTTTATTTTGAGGCTGTTTTTATTGGGCCTTTGTAAGTATATTCCGAAATATATATAAAATTGTTCCTTTCTGGCAATTTCGAGTATTTACTTTTTCAGCATCTCTTCATAATTTTTATTCTTGCAATGTTTCTAATGCCTTAGCATAGGATCAAATGTATTTATAAAGCGTCCAATTTTCAGAGGTCCGAACAGAGCCTAACTTCGATACAACTTTGTTTGTTCGAGGATTTGAAAACTCGGTATGAGCGGAAGTTTTTTCGAGATGCTTAAATGATTTTAGACGATACTTTTGCCAAGGGTAAACTTGTAACAGGTTTTGAATTTTTAGAAAGGCCTTACTTTCTGATTTCATGCTTCGGACGTCTCCGGGCCATTTTTTAGGGTGGCCGTTGTCTTTTGTATTTAGGCACCGACTAATAGGTATGGTTCCTCCGGAATTTGGTGAGTTTCCTGAACCTTTCTCGGATGACAATCCCCGAGTAGGGGTAGCCCTTAGGCTCAATAGTCCCCAAATAGGGGTAGCCCTTGGGCTCGATATTCCCCGAATAGGGGTAGCCTATGGGCTTTTAGGATCCGAAATGTAAGAGGAAAAAATGTGTAATAGCAAGGTGAAAACTTTCTTTCATTTCTATGTGTAAAGTACATGATCGAAAGCATGTAAAAGCTTGTATCATGGCTAAAGTGGACTATGTGGGCACGGTTCATTTGACCGTTTGGCCCTTACAATGAATCCTAACCACTGAGCCTTAGCTATTCGAGTACAAAGTTTCCTTCTTTCTGTCACACCCCGAGCCTGGGGGAGAGACCGGCACCCGGTGCCTCATCTATCCTTGCAAACCAACTTGCAACTCAAGAATTCTGGAATATAATGTCATACTTTGGCCAGGGGCCACATTGCAAGACAATTTGTGAAGCAAAATATAAAACTGAATAGACTAACGTTGACTTGTCAACATAAAGCTGGGTCGGCAAGGTCGTCATAACTACTATAACTGACAAGCCAACAAAATATACATACAGGGCCTATAAGCCCAACATACTGCACTAGTTGATAGGATATGTCTAGAAGCCTCTGCTGATGGATGTACTGTGATCGGAACAGGGCCCCAACCTACACATAACCTATCTACATATATACACAAGATCTACACCAAAATTCTAGACCCGGCAACTCCGAAGGACGGGGAGCTTACCGATAAAGTAGAACTCAGGCAATACCTACTGAGGAGGTCTACCCGTCTGTCTGTTTGAACCTGCACGCATGAAATGTAGCGTCCCCAGAAAGGGACGCCAGTACGAAATAATATACCGAGTATGTAAGGAAATATACTAAAAGCTGAAACTGAATTGATAATATGATGACTGAAAGTAACTGGAAGTCAAAGATAATCTGAATATATGCCCACCTGCTGATACTGACTCAACTCTCTCAATATAGTAAGTAAAATAGTTGTCCGACCTTATAAGGCTCGGTATATAACTATATAACTGTTCTGTCGTAGTAGGCTCGCTCATAGGCGCTCGGCCATATAATAGGCTCTGTATCTCGGCCATGCTGGGCTCGCTCATAGGCGCTCGGCCACAATAGGCTCGATATATAACTTACCATCTGATCAGAGGTTGCCCAATAGGGGCCTGCCCATCGATTATAGCTCGATGGTAATAAAAATACTGTAATACTGCATATGTATGCTCTCTTATCTCTTGACTAGAACAAGACAATACTCAAATAAGGAGAATATTGTAACTTACGAGACTAGAAAAATATACATAAAATCGGGAGTATGAACTTCTCTTTATGCCTCGTTATCAAACACATGTAATTATGAGATCATGCCAAAATGAAGGAAGGGTTTAGACTTAACATACCTGGAGTAGGGAAATATTCGTATGATATTCTTGGAAAAGGTTGCACCGTACTTTCTTAAAATCGCAAAATATCACGCTGCTAATGTGCTAATAATTCTTGTTGGAATTATTTGTTTGCAAGAACTTTTGTTGAAAATTTGTAGGAATTGACAAATTGCTAACGTTCTGATTGAAGTGTTCTTGGTATTGAAATGTTTTGGCAGCTAACACATTAATTTACTTGCAGTGTTCTTGGTATTGAATATCTTGGAAATGAAGTGTTATGAAAATGAAATTTGTTGAAAACTTATAAGAATGGCTAACGTCCCCCACTTCTGATTGTAGTATTAGTTTTGTATTGAAATTCCTAGAATTGAAATGTCTTGTACTTAGCATATTAGGTTGCCACCTAATCAAAATGACTAAGAGTCATTTCTCCAAGAAGTGGTTGCTGCCATGTGGGGGTGGGGGTGGAGGTTGGAAATTTTAATCTTTATCCACTTATTAGGTAATTAGGTAATGTCCCGTTACCCAGTAATTAACCAATTACCCGCATAATTAAGAATTGTCGCAAATTACTTAAAATTCTACTTATTTTTGATACACTTTATACATCATACTAACATGGTCATATGGTACCTTGTATGTTACTAGTCCATAAATATTGGGTATTATCGCTCGGCTCGTATTTTATCCCAAATCGACAACCTTCAACGAAACTCATTTTCTTTAATTCGTGTACCCTTTATCCTTCATGGCACTTACTTATTGCTTGTTATAAATAGCATAAATATGCTAACCTCAAGATAATCTCATCCCCGAGTCTATGTCAATTAACTGAAGACGAAACTTTAACGTACGAGAAACGCGAGATGTAAATGCCACACTTGGCCTCACACAGCTGTCTATTATAAATTTGAAAAGTCAAAATAGGAGCTTACCTGAGGACCTACTGGTCTGAATAGGGCTGTGCTGAGGTATCCCATCTTGAGCCATATCTCCAGTTTGAAATAGATGGGGGTATTTAGACTTCATTTCTTCCGCCGCTTCCCACGTCATCTCTTCCAGATTCTTGCTTTTTCATAAGACCTTCACAGAGGCTACCTCCTTATTCCATAGCTTGTGGATTTGTCGCTCTAGGATAGCAACCGGAATGTCCTCGTATGACAGGTCCTCGGTAATATGTACATCATCTGTGGGCACCACTCGGGTAGGATCGCCAATGCACTTCCGTAACATAGATACGTGAAAAACCGGATGGACAGATTCCAATTTCGAGGGCAATTCTAACTCATAAGCTACTTGGTCCACTCTCCAAATGATCCTATAAGGCCCAATATACCATGGGCTAAGTTTGCCTTTCTTGCCAAACCTCATCACACCTTTCATAGGTGACACCTTTAAGAATACCCAGTCATTAGCCCCAAACTCTAAATCTTGTTGCCACACGTCAGAATATTACTTTTGATGACTCTGAGCTGTCAACAATTGCTCCCCGATAAGCTTTACTTTTTCTATGGCTTGCTGAACCAGGTCTGGCCCATGTAACCCAGATTCTCCAACATCAAACCACCCTATAAGAGATTTGCACTTACGCCCATACAAAGCCTCGTACAGAGCCATATGGATACTGAAGTGGTAACTGTTATTATATGCAAGCTCGATAAGAGGTAGATGTTTATCCCAACTTCTTTTAAAATCCAATACACATGCTCGTAGCATATCCTCGAGCGTCTGAATTATGTACTCGGCTTATCCATCAGTCTATGGATGAAAATTTGTGCTGAGATTCACCTGAGTCCCTAGACCTTTCTGAAATGACCTCCAAAAATGTGTTGTAAACTGGGCCCCACGATCAGATGTAATAGATATTGGTACTCCGTCTAGTCGCACTATCTCCTTAATATATAATTTTGCATAATCGTCTGTTGTATATGTAGATCTGACCGGTAGGAAATGAGCTGATTTCGTGAGCCTAACGACTATCACCCATATGGAATCGAACTTACGATGAGAACGAGGTAAACCCGTGATAAATTCCATGTTTATCGCCTCCCATTTCCATGTCGGGATCTCTATAGTCTGCATTAGCCCTCCGGGCTTCTGGTGCTCTATCTTCACCTACTGGCAACTAGTGCACTGAGCGACATACTCAACAATGTTCTTCTTCATATCGCTCCACCAATACATATCCTTAATGTCATGATACATCTTCGTTGGCCCAGGGTGAATGGAGTACCACGAATAATGTGCCTCTGACATAATCCTGTCTCGTAGCCCTACTACATCTGGAACACACAAACGACCCCTGTATTTGAGAACCCCATCTCCCCTGAGTTCTAACAATGGCTTTTTCTGCTGCGGAACTCGCACTCTCAACTCGACCAACACTGTGTCCTCGTACTGCCTCTCATTTACTTCTGGTATGAGAGATGATTTTGCAGTATTTTGGAGTACAACACCACCATTGCCAGAGTCTACTAACCGAACCCCCAGAAAATCCAATTGATGAATCTCTCTAGTTAATTGTCTTTTTTTGGCCTTTACATGTGCTAAGTTACACATAGATCGGCAACTTAAGGCATCTGCTACAACAGCAGCTTTCCCTGGATGGTAGAGAATGTTAACATCGTAATCTTTCAATAACTCAATCCATCGCCTCTGTCGCAAATTCAACTCTTTTTGCTTGAAGATGTATTGCAGGCTTTTATGATCTGTGAATACATCAACATGAACATCATATAAATAATGTCGACATATCTTAAGTGCATGGACAACCACAGCTAATTCAAGGTCGTGGGTCGGATAATTCCGCTCATGCTTCCTTAACTGCCTTGAAGCATACACAATTACTTTCCCATGTTGCATCAGGACACATCCTAACCCGACACCTGAGGCATCACAATACATTGGATAACCATCTGGACCATAAGTGCTAGAAATGGCGCTGAAGTCAACCTGTTTTTAAGCTCCTGGAAACTCTGCTCGCAAGCCTCCGTCCACTAAAACTTAGTTGCTTTCTGTTTCAACTTCGTTAATCATGGTGAAAGAGAAGAAAAACCCTCTAAGAACCTCCGGTAGTATCCTGCTAAGCCTAGAAAGCTACGAATCTCTGTCGGAGTGGTGGGTCTAGGCCAGGATTTCACAGCCTCAATCTTCTGAGTGTCTACCTTTATACCTCCATCGGATACAATGTGCCCCAAGAATGCTACAGACTTCAACCAGAACTCACATTTAGAAAACCTAGCATACAATTTATTATTATGGAGGGTTTGGAGTACCGCTCGCAGGTGGTCCACATGCTCATCTTCTGAACGTGAATAAACCAGAATATCATCAATAAAGACTATCACGAACAAATCTAAATATGGCCGGAATAGGCTATTCATCAAGTCCATAAATATGGCAGGTGCATTCGTGAACTCGAAGGACATGACAAGGAACTCGAAGTGGCCATATCGGGTCCTGAAAGCTGTCTTGGGAATATCTCTCTCCCGAACTCTAAACTGGTGGTACCCCAACCTCAAATCTATCTTTGAAAAGCATCTAGCTCCCTGCAACTGATCAAACAAGTCGTCTATCCTTCAAAGTGGATACTTATTCTTAATAGTTACCTTGTTCAGTTGCCTATAATCGATACACATCCTCAGCGAGCCATTTTTCTTCCGTACAAATAGTACCGGTGCACCCCAAGGTGAGGTACTGGGTCTGATGAAACCTTTCTCCAGTAAATCTTTTAACTGCTCCTTCAAATCCTTCAATTCGGCAGGTGCCATTCTATACGGAGGGATGGACATTGGTTGAGTTCCCGGAAGCATATCGATGCCAGAATCAATCTCTCGCTCTGGAGGAATACCTGGAAGTTTATCTGGGAATACATCTGCGTACTCTTTTACTACTGGAATAGACTGAAGTGTAGGTATCTCTGCATCCACATTTCTAACTCGCACAATATGATAAATGCACCCTTTTGTGATCATTTTCCTCGCCTTCAGATAGGAAATAAACCTACCTATGGGTGTTGCTATATTACCTACCCATTCAAGGACTAGCTCACCCGAATGAAATCTAGCTATCTTTGCTCGACAATTAACTGTGGCATAGCAAGCTGCCAACCAGCCCATGCCCATGATAGCATCAAAATCCAACATCTCTAGCTCAACTAGGTCGGTTGAGGTCTGACGACCACAAACTGACACCGTACAACCTTGGTAAACCCGTCTAGCGATAATCGATTCTCCGACTGATATAGATACCGCAAAAGGATCACTTAGTATTTCAGGCACTATACCAAACTTCCTCGCGACAAATGGGGTAATACATGATAAAGTAGGTCTTGGGTCTATCAAGGCATAAGCATCGTGAGAGAAAATGGTCAACATACATGTCACAACGTCTGGTGAGGATTCCTGGTCCTGTTGACCCGCTAACGTATAGCTACGATTCTGGTTTCCACCTGAACTGAAACCTCTACCTCTACCAGCCGAAGAGGGAGAGTCGCGCCCTGAAGGATGCACGGACATAGATGTTCCTGTTACTGAATTTGCTGGTTGCGCCATACCCCATAATATCTATTTGAGCAATCTCGCATCATATGCCTCAGACGTCTACATGTATAACAAGCATCGGATCCGGCTCGGCATTGGCTCGAGTGTGTCCTCTACCGCAGATGGCACACCACGGCAGAAATGGCCATGTCTGCCCCGAACCTTACTGTTGCTGCAAAACTAATGCCTGGGAGCTTTCACCTAGCCTTGACTGAGTATAGCGGTCATATATGTAACCCTGTAGCTGAGGTGGCGGAGGTCTAGGTGTCCGTTTGAAGTACCGGGGCCTGTAACTATCCTGAGACTGCTCCCAAGACCTGGCAAAACTCATCCTCTTACGCTGCCCTGAGTCAGTCCTCTCCGTACCCTGCTGCCTACGCCTACCCCTTTCTATATTCTAGGCAAATGCCTAAATCTGGGAGAGATCCCTACTATCCTGTAATGCAGTTGTGGCACATGCCTCGGTCAACTCTCGGGCCAAGCTATAAACCTGTGGATCTTGTCCCGCATAGTAGAAACTATGGATGGTGCATATCTAGCCAATGAGTCAAAACAGAGACTATACTCTCGAACACTTATATTGCCCTGCTTGAGGGCTAGAAACTGATCGAATCAAGCCTTTCGGATCTCCCACGGTAAGTACTGGTCAAAGAAGGAATCTGAAAACTTCTCCCAAATAGCTTGCGGTGCATCACATCCCCTGGACCTTTCCCATCCCTCGTACCAAAGGATGGCTATATCTCGGAGTCGAAAAGCTGCTAGCTCAACTGCCGCTTTCTCCATGGCATGCATAACTCGAAAGATCCTGTGAAGCTGATCTATGAAATCCTGCGGGTTCTCCCTCTGATCTGTCCCCGTGAACTATGGGGGACTCAAAGAAATAAACTCTTAGACCCTTGAACTCCCAGACCCCTCAGAAGATCCTACACTAGCGGATGCCCTAGCCTGTTGCTGGGTAGCTACCAACTGTGTCAACAAATGCACCGCACTCCTCAAGTCCTGATCTAATGGAAACAAATGGGGAACTGGATGTGCGGTCTTCCTAGGAATCTCCTCAGGTGGCGGAGGAGCCGGTAATGGATGAGTAGGGGTCTCTCCCTAGGCCTTCGATTGGGCCCCATCTGGTGGGGTACCCTGCTAGTCCACTTATCTACTGCTGGTTCTCTCCTCTGGCTAGTCGTAGTCTTCCTAGTTACCGTCATCTATGCATGCAAACTCCAACATGTAAGTTTAACTCAAATTTCCTATAACTCAGTTTTACAGCACAATTTAGATTTGAAAGAAGGGTAACCTACTCCTAAATGCCCTGTAGTCCCCTGCTTATATATCGTGGTGTACGACACATCTATAAACAAGACCCTACTAGACACGGCCTGTAGACTCCCTAGGAAAGAATTGCTTTGATACCACTTTTGTCACGCCTCGAGCCTGGGGGCGAGACCGGCACCCGGTGCCTCATCTATCCTTGCATACCAACTTGCGACTCGGGAATTCTGGATATATAATGTCATACTTAGGCCAGGGGTCACATTGCAAGATAATTTGCGAAGCAAATATAAAACTCTGATCTGTCCCCGTGAACTCTGGGGGACTCAAAGCAATAAACTCTCGGACCCTCGAACTCCTAGACCCCTCAGAAGATCCTGCACTAGCGGATGCCCTAGCCTGTTGCTGGGTAGCTACCAATTGTGTCAACAAATGCACCNCTGATCTAATGGAAACAAATGGGGAACTGGATGTGCGGTCTTCCTAGGAATCTCCTCAGGTGGCGGAGGAGCCGGTAATGGATGAGTAGGGGTCTCTCCCTAGGCCTTCGATTGGGCCCCATCTGGTGGGGTACCCTGCTAGTCCACTTATCTACTGCTGGTTCTCTCCTCTGGCTAGTCGTAGTCTTCCTAGTTACCGTCATCTATGCATGCAAACTCCAACATGTAAGTTTAACTCAAATTTCCTATAACTCAGTTTTACAGCACAATTTAGATTTGAAAGAAGGGTAACCTACTCCTAAATGCCCTGTAGTCCCCTGCTTATATATCGTGGTGTACGACACATCTATAAACAAGACCCTACTAGACACGGCCTGTAGACTCCCTAGGAAAGAATTGCTTTGATACCACTTTTGTCACGCCTCGAGCCTGGGGGCGAGACCGGCACCCGGTGCCTCATCTATCCTTGCATACCAACTTGCGACTCGGGAATTCTGGATATATAATGTCATACTTAGGCCAGGGGTCACATTGCAAGATAATTTGCGAAGCAAATATAAAACTCTGATCTGTCCCCGTGAACTCTGGGGGACTCAAAGCAATAAACTCTCGGACCCTCGAACTCCTAGACCCCTCAGAAGATCCTGCACTAGCGGATGCCCTAGCCTGTTGCTGGGTAGCTACCAACTGTGTCAGCAAATGCACCACACTCTTTAAGTCATGATCTAATGGAACCGGAGGGGGAACTGAATGTGCGGTCTTCCTAGGAATCTCCTCAGGTGGCGGAGGAGCCGGTAGGGGTCCTATGGTTTTTAGCCTAAAGGATCACCCCGTGCAACATAAATAATACTTCGTAACTCCCTTAAAGTAAAGGTTTCTCGTATTATTCAGCGATCACAGACTATCATCTCCTTCTACCCGATTACTATGTTGAAGTTGTTTACTTAAAAGTGCTGTAATTCAATTCTAAGTCGTACCTATGCGTGCACTACTCGTCCCATGCCTATGGTCCATAAGGCTTTGAACCTACTATAAGGTGGTTGTAGACTTTACTTAGGTTGCTCAAAATGATAAAACTATTCGACATGCAAAATAGATAGGACTGCATATAATTGCAATAAAGGGATCAAGTAACCTCCACACATAAGCAGGAAAGCACGCAAACATATTTCTGGTTAGGCAGTAGACGGCAGTAAGACGTGTCGGAATCATTAAGTCTTATAGGCATGATTTCTATGTGATTCTGGATTCCATTATTATATAGGCAGTGATGTAATTTGTGGACTAACATATAGGCAGATTAGAGCATTGCAAGTCCTATAGACATGATATCTAATTGTTTGTGCAATAAGGTTATGAAAACAATCCCACAATTCTGAATTACTAATGCTGATTTTATAGATATGCATCTTAGGCAGGTGATAGTAAACTATAGGCATGATCTCTAATGGTCGCATAATTAAGCAGTGAAGTCATTTGAAAACACAAGATTAGTAGCGTCAATAAACATCCTATAGGCAGGATTTCTAACAATTGACAATTGGACTTGATTTTTAAACACTTTATCCCTATAAGCATGTTAAATAAATGAAGCAGTACAAAAGCAGCATGAAGCAATTGATTAATTAGTTAAGACCCTATAGTCATGGTATCTAGATAAGTAAAGGTATTGCATTGTTGTATCCTATAGGCATGTTATCTAATAGTGCATAGAAGTAAACATGCGAACAAGTGAAACACTTAGGTTCTTACAAACATATTTCTGATAGTGTGCGGGCATTAGACAGGTTTAATAGGTGAAGTGTTTGAGTTCCTATAGGCATCATATCTAAGTGCAAAAATTCCAATTTGGATCCTATAGGCATGCTCTCTAGCCATTCAAGTCATAATATTATGTCCATATAATTCCAGAGATTGAGGCGTGATGAGTAAACAAGCTATTAAGATCCTATAGGCATGATCTCTACCCATTCATGCAAAAGCTAAAGTATCCCAGTTCCCCCTTTTTGCTAATTGATCACGCCCAACTATGCCTTATAATAATGACTAAGCGGTCGTTGCAAATATAATCCGGATTACAAGTCAGGAGTCGAATCCCATAGGAAAATAATGTGCTAATTACAAGTAATAGTTTTGCATGAATTCAAGTAATCAACCTTCAGAAATATTATATAACAATTTGAGAGTTTACTAACTAAGATCAAAGTAATTAAAAATATAATAATTTATAACTAACAAAGCAATATTGTAGACAAGATTTGAAAAAGTCTAAAGTTAAGAATTCCCCTATTGTCGGAATCTTTCCTACTACGTTTTCTATGAATTTGCCTAAATATTCTCTATCAGTCATGAGTACTTTTATTGTCGTAGATCTCTCTCAGAAAACTACCACAATTTACTAGACGTATTCTCTCGAACTACGCTAGCTGGCACTAATTTACCGCTTACTACGATCGCACCAAGGCTTCGTTATCTCTAATCCCGCATTTAAACTTTCTGTATTGATCTCTCAACTACGTTAGGAGTGATGTTGTTAAACAACTACCTAAATATGTACTCTCTCTCTCGAGCAATATACACACTAAATAGGTACAGTTAATTGAGAGCTCTTTAATTAACAACAATGAAAATGTAGTTGAACAAGTTGAGAAAAATCAAAGGCAAATCTATACTAAATGTAGTAGAAAATCATCCTCCAATAAGTTCCATAAAACCTTAGATAAGAGAGCTTAGCTACTCATAACACTACTCAAAAATACATAAACCATTTTAAAACCAATATTCATAAAAATAAGATAGAAAAGTAGAGAGAAACTTTTCGATTCATCTTCTTGAATGAACTTGAGGATCTTTCGGGCTCAACTTTTCTTCAACAATGGTGTTTGTTGCCTTCTCATGTCAAGTGTCTGGCTGCAATCAGGGGTGGAAGCTTTTATATCACGTCCCTAAGCCAATTGACTAAGTTGTCCCTTAAGATAAAATGCATGCAAATTTTCCCTTGTGCTATAGCTGTGCTTCGCACATGGCCTGGTTGTGTTTTCCAGATTTTTCTGTGCTTTCCCTGTACTTTTCAAAGTTACTTCACTGCCTGGTCCGATTTTTTGTTTCTTCAAAAATACCTTTTAGCTTCATTTTTGCTCAAATCACCTCTATTCTTAACTCTTGGCTTCCTACATAACAAACTTCAACAATTAAGATTGATTGGTCATCTTTCAACATTCAAAACACCTAAAAACACACCAAAGTAGGGGTAAAACATATCCAATTACATGTAATTCTAGCATATTATCACCACCCCATACTTAGATTTTTGCTTGTCCTCGAGCAAACACATGATATCACAGACAAATCTCAAAGAAGCAGTCAAGCTCATTCAAACTCCCTGTCAAGCAATTATTCAGAGATATCAACCACAAGAGTGAACACCTTTCTTTTGCCCAGATTCATCTATTGAAACTCGAAACGTAGCTCCTCACAAATCCCATTGTACCTCACAAACAAAGAAATGCCCCCAAAACACACATCTATAGTAACAAATCACAAGCACTAGGGCATATAAAACAAAACACTCACACTCATCAAGGAATTTTACATGCAACATATACGGTACCATAAGCTTGCCCATTCCATCACTATTCACTAATGTAAGAGTCTCAATCCATAGTGAAGTAAGATTTTTCAATGCTTTAATGTTGGCTTGGGGTAAGGTATGATTACTTTTGCTTATATAGTGACTAAATCTTCCCCTAAACACTTTAAGCATCACTAACTTCTATGCCTCCCACTCTTTTCTCTATAGACACTTTCCACATTTGTTTTTCGCAGCTCAAGCACCAAAGTTTGAACTTATTATTTTCTTTTGTCTCCCTCTTACTTTTCCCAACTACATTTTCTTCTTTTTTAATTAACGGATCTTCAAAAAAGGAGTATCAAGGGACTTAACTTTTATTCTTTGGTGCAACTTTGAGTTTTCAAGTGCATAATATTTTCTCATAACCACAACTTCTGCCCAATCACACAACCTAAATTAGTTAAGGGGAAGATGGGTTAACTAGAGAGATTAATGCAAAATGGACATGGCTTGTAACATGAGTTGCCAAAGAAAAGGTTAATAGGCGCAAATTAGGATGCTAGGGATATTCATTTATTTGGTTGGATAATTTAGGCACGAGTGGTTTATATCAAAGAAGGCCTACTATCACTCTAAAGATCAAAACTTCCTAAGATTTCGCCTCAAACAACAGGCAGGGCAAGTTCTAGACTGACATACGTACACAGAAATGCACAACAAAGACTCTCACACAATATACATAGTATTTACAAGTCACTCTTTTTCATCGTCAATGTAAAAATATGAGCTCAAAAAGGAGGTTCAAGACAACTTAGGTGACTCTCACAAAATACAGCTTTTCAATGAGTGAATTCTCTTTGCTTCAAGTTCTCTCTATCTTTTTATTATTTTTTATTTTATTTTATATATATTACAAACAGAAGGAAAGAAATAAAAATGCTTGGTGCAAAAGAAAAACTCACTGGGAAATAACCAAGTGCAAGAAAATCCAATGAGAATACTATGCTAAAAAGAATATTAAACTACACTACAAATAAGATATTCTCCCACCCCACACTTAAGAATTTGTAATGTCCCCAATGCAGCAAAATAAAGAACAGGGGTGAAGAAAAACTCCCTCTAAGTATCGTAGTCGGAGTCGCCAACATCAGAGTCACCGATGTCCTCCACACTCGCTACTCAGACTTCGCGAAAACTACCATTTCGTTGTTGAGAGAAATTATCAAACAGTTGGTGTGCTTAACTCAGAACTTGCATCTTGTGCAATCAAAGCATCAAGAATCGTCGTTGGCAATTATGCTACATCATTCAACTTCAATCCCAAGTTGAACTATACATATGCAAAAGAGAAGAGGAGAGAGAGACACTTACAAGGTCGCCGGATGGTGGTGGGCGTTGGACGGAGCAGCAGCGGTGGGGGAGAGTATTTGAGAGAGGGGGAGGTATGTAGCGAGGGGTTGGGTTCTTTTCGAAGTATTGAGGAGGGGAATTAAGGAGAATGGTTTATTTGAGAGAAGGCTGCGTTTTGTTTTTTAGACTTCAAGAAAAAAACAATTACTCACCTATTGTGCTATCCCTGTGCTATACTCTCTTAGCACACTGTTACGCATTTATTTTAAACGTTTTGCAACAATTTGTGAAACTTTCAATCTAATCCCTTCTTGGGTGACCTTATTTGCTCAATGGACTTCACAACTATGTATTAATCCTACAAAACAAACAAACTAACCAACTAAAATTAATTTACCCTAACAAAAACAAAATACTAATAATGACTTAAAGTCGTGGGTTGCCTCCCACCAATGCCTTATTTAATGTCGTGGCACGACGCAGGCTTTTAGAATTCCGTTTCGCTCACATATTGAGGTTCTTTCAAGTACATCACATCTTTCTCTCCTTTTTCTTCAATCATTCCAAGGTAGTGTTTCAACCTTTGCCCATTCACTTTAAACCGGTTAGTTCTACCTTCAGACTCAATTTCTACAGCTCCACTTGGGAACACTTGCACTACTCTAAATGGTCCCGATCATCTAGATTTCAGCTTACCCAAAAATAATCTCAATCTCGAGTTGTATAACAATACCAGATCCCCGGGTTTGAAGTTCCTATCTAGAATGTGCTTATTTTGCATCATCTTCATCCTTTCCTTATACAATCTTGTACTCTCGAATGCCTGGAACTGGAATTCCTCCAGTTCATGCAACTTTGTAACTCTATTTGTGCCCGCAGTTTCCATATCCAAATTCAACTGCCGCAATGCCCATAAGGATTTGTACAGAGACATACCGATTGGAGTTTTAAATGCTGTGTGGTAATCCCACAATGCATCATCCAACTTCCTTACCCAATTAGTCTGAGTCGCATTCACTGTCTTGGTCAGGACACTTTTGATTTCCCTGTTGGACACTTCCACTTGCCTGATCGTTTACGGGAAGTAAGGCGTGGCAACCTTATGGCGAACTCCAAACTTTTCTAGTAGCCTTGCAAAAGCTTTATTGTAGAAATGAGTTCAACCATCACTGCTTATAGCTCTTGGAGTGCCAAATCGGGTGAAGATACATTTTCTTAGAAAACCAATAACTCCCTTTACATCATTTGTTAGGAGTACTACAGTTTCTACCCATTTCGAGACATAGTCCACTGCTACAAGTATATACTTGTTGTTGTATGAGCTAACAAATGGTCCACTAAAGTCGATTTCGCATACACCAAATACTTCCACTTCTTGAATTGGGTTCATGGGCATCTCATGTCGATGGAAAATATTCCCCGTCCTTTGATATTTATCACATCTCTTTACCTAAAAGTGTGTATCTTTAAACAATGTTGGCCAATAGAAGCCCGACTCCAAAACTTTAGCAGTTGTCCTTACTCCTCCAAAATGACCTCCATAAGGCAAAGCATGACATGCCTGCAAAACAAAAGCTTGGTCTATCTCGGAAATACATCTCCGGATCATGTTATCACTACAAATCCGAAACAAATATGGTTCATCCCAAAAATACATACGACAATCACGAAAGAACTTTTTATTCTGCACATAAGATAAATCATAGGGAATAATACCGCTTGCCAGGTATTTTCCAATATCTGCATACCATGGTGCTACCTCAAGGCTTGTGGCTAACAAATGTTCGTTTGAGAAAGTCTCCATGATCTCTTCCACCTCAACCTTCATTTCAGCTCCTTCAAGCCTGGACAAGTGATCAA
The DNA here is from genome assembly GCA_000715115.1 of Nicotiana otophora. Classification (NCBI taxonomy): domain Eukaryota; kingdom Viridiplantae; phylum Streptophyta; class Magnoliopsida; order Solanales; family Solanaceae; genus Nicotiana; species Nicotiana otophora. Next base: position 258,685 of record AWOL01S0019875.1, read on the forward strand.
CAACTTGGTTTTCCGTTCCTTTTCGGTCATGAATTTCCAGGTCAAACTCTTGCAGCAGTAGAACCCATCGAATCAGGAGCGACTTTGCTTCTTTTTTATCAATTAGGTACCTGAGAGCAACATGGTCAGTATAGACAATTACCTTCTAGCCTATTAAGTAGGACCGAAATTTGTCAAATGCGAACACCACTACTAGCATCTCTTTTTCTGTCACTGTGTAATTCAGTTGAGCGACATTCAATGTTCTACTTGCATAGTAGATTGGATGCAAGATTTTATCTTTTCTCTGTCCAAGTACTGCTCCCACGGCATGGTCACTTGTATCTCACATCAGCTCAAATAGTTGCTCCCAGTCGGGTGCAACTATGATAGGTGCAGACACTAGCCTCTTCTTTAATCCTTCTAAAGCTACCCTACAGTCATCAGAAAACACAAAGGGGTGATTTTTTGTCAAGCAATTTACAAAAAGGGTTAGCAATCTTTAAAAAAATCTTTTATGAACCGCCTGTAAAAGCCGGCGTGACCAAGGAAACTTTTTATTGCCTTGACGAAAGTAGGTGGTGGCAGCTTCTCTATTACATCAATCTTGGCACGGTCCACCTCAATTCCCTTACTTGACACTAGGTGTCCCAAGACTATACCTTCATGTACCATAAAATGGCATTTTTCCCAGTTTAGCACCAGATTAGTCTCCATACATCTCTGCAGTACTCTTTTCAAATTTCTAAGTCAATCATTAAAAGCATTTTCCACCACTAAGAAATCATCCATGAAAACCTCCATTATGTCCTTTACCATATGTGTGAATATGGCCATCATGCACCTTTGGAATGTGGTGGGTGCATTGCATAGGCCAAACGGCATTCTCCGAAAAGCGTAAATTCCATATGGATAGGTAAATGATGTTTTCTCTCTATCTTCCGGGGTAATAGATATTTGATTATACCTAGAGTATCCATCCAAGAATCAAAAATGAGACCTCCCTGCCAATCTATCTAGCATTTGATCAATGAACGGTAAGGGAAAATGGTCTTTTCGGGTGGCCTTGATCAATCTTCTGTAATCCATACAAATTCGCCATCCCGTGACAATTCTCGTTGAAATCAACTCGTTGTTCTCATTTTGCACAACAGTCGTCCCGCCTTTATTTGGTACACACTAAACTTGGCTAACCCAATTGCTATCAGATATGGGAAAAATAATTCCCGCATCTAACCACTTGATCACTTCCTTTTTTACAACCTCTTTCATATTTGGGTTTAGCCTTTTTTGATGTTCTCTAGAAGGTTTGTGTCCATATTCCAGTAGAATCTTATGCATACATAAGGCCGAGCTAATACCCTTAATATCTGCGATGGTCCAATCGATTGAAGTCCTGCACTCTTTCAACACCTGCAAAAGTTGTTCTACCTGCACATCTAACAAACCAGATGAGATAATAACAGGTAAAGTCGAGTTAGGTCCCAAGAAAGCATACCTGAGGTAAAATGGTAGCAGTTACATCTCCAATTATGGTGGCACTTCGATCGATGGCTTGGCTGGAGGGGTCTTTATTTCTTCTGAGTGTAAAGGCTCAAATTCAAGCTCTCTTTTCCAGTACCCTTGCCCTTTAAGAGCCAACACCTATTCCGCCAAGTCCTCACCATTTACTTCTTCTAAGTTCATAAGGCAGGCTGTTAGAGGGTCTTTTGCATTAGGTGCCTCATCATCTTCCTCCATGATTACATCCCTCGTGTCTAACAAAGAGCAATTTGCAAACTCACTGGGTCACCGCATAGACTTTTGCACATTAAATGTTATTTCTTAATTATCCAACCTCATATTCAGCTCCCCTATTTCACAATCAATCAGAGCTCTTCCTATGGCCAAGAATGGCCTTACCAAAATTATGGGAATCTCCTCATCAACTGGCAGTATAGAATGGAAAAATCTACTGGAAACACGAATTTTCCAACTTGCACATGTACATCATCAAGTATACCTTATGGCCTTTTTAACGTTCGGTCAACCAGTTCTAGTAACATAGATGTGGGCCTTGCTCGTCCAATCCCTAACTTTTTATAGATAGATAATGGCATTAGATTTATGCTTGCCCCCAAATCACACAATGCTTTGGCGAATGCATAGCTACCTATGGTGCATGGAATTGTGAAGCTTCCAGGGTCGGATAGCTTCTCAGTTATAGGTCTTGTCACAACAGCACTACAGGTCTATGTCAATGTGATAGTTGCCAAGTCTTTAAAGTCAAACCTACGATACATCAAGTCCTTCATCATTTTTGCATAACCGGGCATCTCCCTCAAAGCATCAATTAGAGGAATATTTACCTGAATTTGCTTCAGCATTTCCATGAACTTTTTATACTGCTCATCCTTCTGATATTTGGCCAACCTCTATGGGAAGGGTGCCGGAGGTCGCTTCTTTCCTGTAACTTGAGTTAGATCCTGCTTAGGCATTTTTTCTAATGCTTTCTCCTGTACTTTCTCAGTCTCCTTCGCAACCTCTTTTTCCTTGTTTATTTCCTCTTGGGCTAGTTGCACTCTTACATTTGTTAGCTCAGTTGACTCATCTACCTCAATTGGCACTGACACAAGTGTTTTAGTTGATAGGTTCTCACGAGCGATTTCTTTCTCTAAATCAAGATCTCTACCATTTCTCAAACTCACTGCCATAAGCTGATTCGGGCCCTGCTCCTTCAGATTGACATATGTGACTGTAGGTAAAGTCCCTTGGGGATATTATTCAGAGCCATAGATATCTGCCCTAATTGAATCTCAATGCCTTTTATCACTGACTCATGTGCTTCCACTGCCTCTCACATTGTTTCATTAGACCCAATCAATTGTTGCAGCATTCCTTTAATTTCAGACATCCCATCATCATTTCTCACTAGATGTTGTTGTTGTGGCTGTTGATAAGCTAGCTGCTGATTTTGCTGATTGTATCCCTGTTGCCTTTGGTAAGGCACTACCTGACCTTGTGGTCGCATAGCTCCAGGATTATTGGTGTTATTATATTATTATTGTGCTTGTCTATATTGCTGATTCTGCTGCCCCCAATTCTGACCACCTCGCCTCCGGCCTTCATTGTTGCCCACATAGTTTATATTCCCCTGAGAGTTTTGGTTGTCATTTTTCCCATTCCGTGAGAACACGTATGGTTGGCTAATGCATGGTGTACATAATTCCCCATTAGTCGTGTCAACTATGTGTACTTGCTTCTGGCCTGATTCATCAATCTTCTTGGTGAGGATACTCATTTGCGTCATAAGAGTAGTCATATTCTCGGCTATAGAGTTGTTCAAGTCCAATGCTACTGAGTGAACTATAGGGGTGATTGTAGTGTCTCTTGTTATCCAGCTTGAGTTTTGAGCCATTTTATCTAGAAGGACCTTACATTCTCTAAATGTCTTGCTCAAAAATGCTCCACCTGTTGAAGCATCAACATTGGCATTCAAGCTATCTGTTAATCTAATGTAAAACTGTTGTCCCAACATCTGATCTGGAATGTCATGATCTGGACACTTAACCAGCATACCTTTGAACCTCTCCCACGTTTCTTGCAATGTTTTAGTTGGTCTCTGCCTGAAGCTCAATATTTCATCAACTTGCTTGGCGGTCTTATTGGGTTGGTAGAACTCATTCAAACACTGCTTGACTGATTCCTCCCAAGTAGTGATGGAATTTATGGGGACCGAATTAAGCGAAGTCTGGGCTTCTCCTGCCACTGAGAATGGAAACAATAACAATCCGATTGCTTCGGGTGTTACATTTGGCTGTCTTTGAGTGAAACAAATTGATAAGAAATTCTTCAAATATTGTTGTGGGTCTTTGATGTAAGACCCGGAGAATAACCTTTTGTTCTGCAATAGATGTAGCATGTTGTTTGTGATTTGAAATGACTCTGCTTGTATCCGAGGGACTGCAATTGCAGTTACCAAATATTCAGCGGTGGGTTGTGCCCAATCATACAAAGCTGCTTCTGGCATAAGAGGTTCCACACCCTGATTGTTCGGGTCATTCACATTGTTTCGATTGTTTTGATTATCCAAAGCGTCGCCTATGTATGGTTCAATTTGTTCTCTTGGGTGATGATGTTGTTTGTCTTTCTTATTTGCACGATTTAATGCCTTGAAAGTTTTCTCAGGATCCGGTAATGCTTCAAACAATTCACCAATTCATGAAGAGTTTCTAGGCATACACCTATAACACACAAGACCACAAACATTAGAATTTCAATGTAATGAATAAAAATGGAGAAAAGTGACTAAACTAAGAATCCTAAAAATTCTTATAGCTATAATTAGTAACACTGTTGCTTTCCCTGGCAACGACGCCAAAATTTGATCACACCCAACTATGCCTTATAAAAAGGTCTAAGCGATAGTTATAAATATAATCCGGTTTATAAGTTCGGAGTCGAATCCACGTGCTAATTACAACTAATAGTTTTGCACGAATTCAAGTAATCAACCTTCAGATCAAAGTAATTAAAAATACAGTAATTTATAACTAACAAAGCAAATATTGTAGACAAGATTTGGAAAAGTCTAAAGTTATGATTTTTTCAATTGTCGGAATCTTTCCTACTACGTTTTCTATGAATTTGCCTAAATATTCTGTATCCGTCGTGAGTACTTTGATTGTCATAGCTCTCTCTCGGGTAACTACCACAATTTACTAGATGTATTCTCTCGAACTACACTAGCTGACACTAATTTACCGCTCACTACGATCGCATCAAGGCTTCGTTATCTCTAATGCCGCCTTTGAACCTTTCGTATTGATCTCTTAACTACGTTAGGAGTGATATTGTTCAATAACTACCTAAATGTTTACTCTCTCCCGAGCAATATACACACTAAATAAGCACAGTTAATTGAGAGCTCTTCAATTAATAACAATGAAAATGTAGTTGAACAAGTAGATAAAAATCAAAGGCAAATCTATATTAAATGTAGTAGAAAATCATCCTCCAATAGGTTCCATCAAACCTTAGATAAGAGAGTTTATCTACTCATACCACTACTCAAAAATACATAAACCATTGTCAAACCAATATTCATAGAAATAAAGATAGAAAAGTAGAGAGAAACGCTTCGATTCGTCTTCTTGAATGAACTTGAGGATCTTTCGGGCTCAACTTTGCTTCAACAATGGTGTTTCTTGCCTTCTCAGGTCAAGTGTCTAGCTGCAATTAGGATTGAAAGCTTTTATATCACGTCCCTAAGCCAATTGACTAAGTTGCCCCTCAAGATAAAACGCAGGCAAATTTTCCATTGTGCTATAACTGTGCTTCGCACAGGGCCTGGTTGTGTTTTCCAGATTTTTCTATGCTTTCCCTGTGCTTTTCGAAGTTACTTTACTACCTGGTCCGATTTTCCTTTTCTTCAAAAATTTCCTTTTAGCTTCACTTTTGCTCAAATCACCTCTATTCTTCACTCTTGGCTTCCTACATAACAAACTTCAACAATTAAGCTCGATTGGTCATCTTCAACATTCAAAACACCTAAAAACATACCAAAGTAGGGGTAAACCATATCCAATTACATAAAATTCAAGCATATTATCACTAATCCCCAATTGTTCGTTATTATAAGTTATTACAGTCCAAAGAATGAAATAATACAGACTTGAAGATAACAAAACACAGGTTGAAATGAATACAAGCCCACCAAAGCAGTTACATGCCCAATATAAAAGTAACTTAGGAATATCCCAAACCTTCAATAGTCTTACTCTCCTGACAAAAATCAGGCCCAAACTATAGGCTCACAAGATATCTAGAGTGCACCTGAATCCAGTGCCCAGGTCCAACAACACCCATGGCCCCATCTCTAGGCCCAATGAATAACTTACTTACCCACATGGACATTAAATTTAGCTATGTAGGTGACACAATACTCATACAACAACTTCATCCCTTAGTTCTTAGAGTTGTAGCCATTAACAGCTCTAAACAGAATCATGCTAAATGGAAAGGCACACAAGACACATATGAGGCAAGCTTATGCTTTGTAATTCCAGAAACAGAGTTTGATAGTGATAAGATTGACCATCATAGGACAGTAAACCATTTCAGTAAAGCATGATCCAGAAACAACCTATAGACCTTTAGATGATAGTCTAACATAATCATGAACAAGAAACAGGTAGAGTACGGTCTCGATATAAAGGTTTTAACATGAAAACCTAATGAGAACCTGGTTGCAAATAGCATAACAACATCTTAGTGGGCATAATTTGGCAAACATACTTGGTTGATCATGAAACCTAACCTGATGGACATTAACTATAGAACAAGGATTCTAAAGAATTCATATTAGGCAAAAGAACATGTCAGCTATAGGCTAACACAACAGGCAGACATATGGTTTCATTCCAGTTGACTACACATTAGAGAGAACTACACATTGATATTTATCCTAGAAGCAATGCTAAAGAGTGCAGGATTGCCCAGTCAGGGAACACAATTATCAGAGTTACAAATAACAGGCAAACATGCTTGGCTAGAGATTAAGACAATGCTATGACATGGGAGAGTCGAGGATCAGTTTGCATGAAATAATAGATTATACATAAAGGATCTAGTAGGAAGAGATTCATTAAAGCGGACTTTGAGCAAGAAGTTTCTACAAAAGGTCCCAGAAATCCAAGGCATGAATATGAACTCATAACAGGCAAAGGACACGACATTGAGGCTAACATGAGCATGACCAATCAGACAAAACTTAAGAAGGCCATAAACCATTTGAGTCAAATACATAGAGTGAAAGTATACTACACATGTTGAAGCCTATCAAGTCTGATATTAGAGAACATGGAATTGCAGAATGTCATTGAGACAATAGCACTACAGAAATCATACAACAATACAACACTAGGAGTTTACAAATAATAAAGAAACTTAGGTCACGCTTGTCTATAAACGTTCAAACAGTATTGGCACACACAATACACATACATGAATAAGTAGAGGAGTAATAATTAAGGCTGTAAAGAGTAGATAGTGCTAACCAGTTGTGAAGATAAACAAGCAAAAGAGTGAGTAACTTAGAATCTCAGTGATGACAGCAGAGAAAGATAATAGTGAGAACCCCAGATCCTAGTGCATCAGAGTTCACAGGAGCTTCAGTGATCCCCGAGAAGTGCTCGCACTAGGGAGGTTAATAGAGAAGATTCTGGTGGCCTTGTCTTTCAGCCGGCCACAATCAAGAGAGCAGAAATAATATAGAAGGTGAAAAGTGAGAGAATAACAGTAGTTCTTAAGCGATTAGAGTCTCTCCAAAGGGGAAATTGGGGAGGGGTTTATATAGTAATAAAAATCAACACATAAATAAGAAAATACAGTCAATCGAACATAAACAATGAAAGAAAAACATACAAAAATCAATTTAGAATCGGATTAGGAGAAGAAATCGGGTAAACCCTAGTTTGACTAGGATCAGAAATTAGTCGAATATCTTGGTGAATCAGAATCTCATAGCCTTGCTATGAGCATATACGGACGAAATATCGTCCAAATCTTAGAGAGTAAAGCTGATCGCCTTTGATTCAGAGACCGGTACTTGCCAAAAATGGGCAAGTACTAAGTAACACCATATTTAGGCAAGAAATAGCGGTATAATCCGGAAAAGGTAAGTAAATCATGGTAAGAATCCATGGATGATTTGGATTTAGAGAAGATTTTGGGTGGCAACTAGGGTTTCTCATAGAAGAGGAGAGTAGAGGATTTAGGGGCGGCTGGAGTGTGAGAATGGGATTAGGGTTTAGGGTGAGGGGATATAAGGAAAGGATATGGATTATTATGGGCCGTTGATCTTTTGCGATCAACGACCGTGATTAAAGGGAAGTGGGGCGGGTCGAATAAACGGGTCCCGACCGTGTCGGAACAAAGGGGTTGTTTGGCTTGGGCCAGGGCAGATTGGGGGTTGGGCTCATTTGTTTGGACCTTAATTGGTCCGGAAATAAGGCATAATTTGGGCCAGATTTTGAAGTAGGGGATTGAGGGGAAATAGTTTTAATAAAATAGTTAAATAAAACATAAAAATGCTATTTATGCAACTTAATACTTTAAACAATAGTTGAAGATTATGAAAATGTAAAACAAATTATTTTGACCTTAAATAAAATGACAAATGCAATTTATTGTAAAATATAGGCTATTATTACAAAATTACGTATTTGGCATAAAAAGTGCAAATTTAATTATATAAAATGAAGTAAAATATTATAAAACATATATGTGAATTCAAATAATAGAGTTGGATCATTATGTAATTAATACATATTCAAGTAATTTAACTGCAAGAAAATTAGTTTTAAAGCTTTAAACTTTACCAAAAGTTAAAAAAATACTTGTGTAACTATTGTAAATTGAGTAATGATGCAAAATGATATTTTGAAAGTATATATACTATTTGAAAAAATATGAGGGAAAAATTGAGTATCAATAATGACTTGCTCCAGCTCCTCGACGGTTGATTTGGTGGCGTGGGTATCATCAGGAGATATGAATGATCTCAGAATTTTGTAATTATCCTCCTCATCAACTCCTCATTCCTCCAGTCCGATCGGGACCGGCATCGGTGGTTGCTATTTGACTTCGGCCTTTCTGGTCGGCTTTGTGTTCTTTAATGTCGGGATGGCGGGCTCCGGGAGTACTTCATTGATTGCAAACATCTCCTTTGCAGCCGGCTGCTCTCCGTATACCGTCTTGATTCCTCCCGGAGTAGGGAACTTTAACGCATGGTGTAAGGTCGAAGGCACTGCCCTCATATTGTGAACTCATGGTCTTCGGAGTAGAGCGTTATATCTCATATCCCCTTCTATCACATAGAACTTTATTTCCTGGATGGTCTCGGCAGTGTTCACGGGTAGGATTATCTCCCCTTTAATGGTTTCGCATACCATGTTAAATACGTTCAACACCCGGACTGCTGGAACTATTTTATCTTGTAACCCCAACTGCTCTACAACCCTCGATCTGATGATGTTGGCCGAGCTACCTGGATCAATCAACACACGCTTAACTTGAGATTTATTTATAAGTACGGAAATTACCATTGCATCATTATGAGGTTGTACGATGCCCTCGGCATCCTCATCATTGAACGAAATGGTTCCCTCCGGGATGTACTCTCAGGTGCGTTTGTCTCTTGTGATTGACACTTTAGTTCATTTTATCATCGGCCCTTGAGGGATGTCAACCCCTCCAATGATCATGTTAATGACGCGTTGGGGTTCCTCTTGTTCGTCGGTTTGTTAGCGTCCCTATTTCTGAAGTGGTTTTTGGCTCGATCACTCAGAAATTCTCGTAGGTGCCCGTTATTAAATAACCAAGCAACTTCTTCTCTCAATTTCCGGCAATCCTCGGTCTTATGTCCATGAGTGCCATGATACTTACACATCAAGCTCGGATCTCTCTTTGTAAGATCGAACTGCAGTGGTCGAGGCCACTTGGTCTCCTTCATGTGCCCGATGGAGGATATGATACTGGCAACATCGACGTTGAAGTGATATTTCGATAATCTTGGTGCCTCCCTAGCCCCAAGCGGGCAATCGAAACCGTTTTTGCTCATCACACCCCAGTTATTGTGGCCTCGATCGCTCCTCTTTTCATTACTCGTAGGGTGATACCCAGATCCGTTACCTCTTCGATCTCCGCTATACGGTTGATACCGGTCTCAAATCGACCTCGGTTCATGATTGACAACTCTCTTAGTCCTGTCTTCGGTTCTGATGGGGTAAACAGACCCAGAAGGGCCCCCGAGCTGATCGTCCTCGACTCTAATTTTTGACTGGTACTTATTGTGGACGTCGGCCCAAGTTACCGCCAGGTATTCTACCAAATTTTGTTTTAGCTGCTGCGAAACTAAAGAGCTTCGAGGGTTAAGTCCTTGAGTGAATGCTTGAGCGGACCAATCATTCGCAACCGGAGGTAAATCCATCGGTTCCATTTGAAACCTTGATACGAACTCCTAGAGCATTTTGTTGTCTCTTTGCTTTACCTTGAAAAGGTTCTATTTTCTAGTTTTGACCTTGATGGGCTCGGCATGAGCCTTTACAAAAGCATCCGCAAGCATAGCAAACAAATCAATGGAATTTGAGGGCAAGTTGTGGTACCATATCATTGCTCTTTTCGACAGAGTTTCCCTGAACGTTTTTTATAACACTGACTCAATTTTGTCGTATTCCAAGTCGTTACCTTTGATGGCGCACGTGTAGAAGGTCACATGCTCATGTGGATCCATTATTCCGTTATATTTCATAATATTAGGCATACAAAACTTCTTCAGGATTGGTTTCGGTGCCGCGCTCGGAGGAAATGTCTTTTGGAAAAATTTCTTGGAATCCAGGCCTTTCAATATCGGAGGCGCTCCTGGGATTTGATTGACCCGGGAATTATATGCCTCTACCTTCTTGTCGTTTGCTTCAATTTTCCTTACTCCTAACTTTACCCGTTTGGTTAATGCTTCAAGTATTTTCATTACTTTGGAGCTAACACCGGTCATAGTTTCACCCGGTCTTTCGGTGACCTGCTCATTTCTTTGGGTGTTTTCACGGGATGGTTCGGGCTCAACCCTACTAGGGGTGCGGCTTTGATTTTGCAGTTGCGCTGTCGCTGCATGTTGGGCCTGTAGCATTTCGAAGATCACCCCTAGACTGACTCCGTCGCCTTCACCTTCGGGCACCCCTCGAGCCGTTGGCGGGGCTCCTCCACGAATGTTGTTCTCCGGGTAGGTAGCCGGGTTGGTATCGATGACCACATGCAAGTTAGCATCGACTGGGTCTGCAACTGTGACTCCGTTGGGATCAGCAGGGGGCACCTTGTTGCTCGGCACCATATTGTTGTTTTCGCCATGATGGCCAAATTCAGCTTCAATGTTCAAGTGAGCAGACTGAGAGTTTGACATTTTTAAGGTGACCTGAAATTAAAATCTTTAAGAACAAGGGTAAAATGTAGGGTGTTATGGAAATTTGTATCAAACCACCACTATTATCCTTAGCCCCACGGTGGGCGCCATACTGCTTACCCTTTAAAATGAATAATAATTGAATTGCGTTTTTAAGGATGTGTGGATTAATTCAACACAAGTGATCAATAACGTTAGATGAACGAATTAAAGATAAAATAAATAATCAAACCAACTGTGATGTTGAGACCGTGCTCAGGTCTAAGCTTAACAATTTTTTTGCCTTCGATTTGGAGCCAAACGTGTATGAAGAACGTTGGTTAGAATAAGAACTTTTCAATAACTAAGAAACAGAGGAACAAGTTTGTATTGCCTTGATATGCATCTTAAACAATGTCTATTGAATAAGAAACTTCCCATTTATATAGTAGGAGAGGTTTACCCTTTGTACAATTCTAAAAAAGGTAAATATTATTCTTGTACATCAATTACTGATATACTACCGACATCGGGCGAGATCCACATCGTGATATCCGATTGTATGGAGATATCACAACCCTTTGTTAGTCGTATGCAACTGTTTTGTAGTGCTTTCCGGGGTCATGGGGCTCATACTGAGTTCGGGGTGTTGTCTTATTGGGCCTGGTGGCGAGCACTCCATTTGGGCCTTAGTACGAGAAGTTTCCTTCTTCGGTTCCGATCTCATGCAGTCATGACATTACTTCATTTGCCCCACCGGAAAATCGGGGTGCTCAATCATCCCGGTTTTACCCGTATACACTATCAATGGTCACAGTGCCTCGATCAGAGTGATGAGTTCATTGTTTTTTTGCATCAAAAATCAAATCCGTCTAGTAGGCTTAATCTTGACTTATCACGATGTAACTCACGCCGCTCAAACGGTTGTTGCAACTAGATTTCAGTCAATGGCTGTCACACACCAAGAAGAACGTAAATGGAAGAGCAAGAGCTTTCCCACCAACCCCGAACCTGCGGCTTTGGCACTGGAAGAAGATACGTCTTGATATGAAAAGGGCAATTTTGACAAAAAGAATTCTACTAGAAGCCGCAGAGATGATCGTCTCCACCGTAAAGGGCCCCTCATCACGGTCATAACCTAAAGCTCTTCTCAACATATATGAGATCTTTTTTACGTTCTTTCATTTTACTTTTATGTATGTATTTTATCTTTTCTTTAAACCCCTAATTTCTTTTTACAAATTCGTGATGCCTCTACTCCTCATTCTGATATTCAATTGGTTGCATTATGCTGACGCTGAGAGTGCCCTAGAGTATCTTAGGCTAAAGATTGATCATTTGTAGGATGTCGGTCATGACAAGGCCTTGAAGTGGTATCACATTCTATCTGCAAAGCGCTTGACGGAAGCAGGCGACGCAAATCTTGCCCAAACACTTATGAGTAAGACGATCGAACATAGAGTCAAGGGAGGATCAATAAAAGCGATAGTACGTGTCACACCCCTTTTCTAACCCACTAAATATATGTTGTGTTGGTTTAAAGGGTTTTTCAATTAAAGCGACATTTTAAAATAGAGATTATCGACAAGGTGGGTTGCTCGGATGGTAAGCACCCTCCACTTCCAACCAAGAGGTTGTGAGTTCGAGTCACCCCAAGAGCAAGGTGGGGAGTTCTTGGAGGGAAGGATGCCGAGGGTCATTTTGGAAACAGCCTCTCTATCCCAGGGTAGGGGTAAGGTCTGCGTACACACTACCCTCCCCAGACCCCACTAGTGGGATTATACTAGGTTGTTGTTGTTGTTGTTTGTTTAAAATAGAGATTATTTTATTGTTTAGAGTCGTCACTTGAAATTGAGTCTTGGTGTTTCAAGTCACTTTATTGAATTTCTAATCAAATAGAAACTGACTCTTTTATTATTGGTCTGCGAAACAAAATCCAGGTAAGAAATTTTGTTAATCGAAGAGAATGTGTAAGGCGCTCCCAGAATCCCCTGGTTTTAGCACGATCGTTTTATTGACTTAAACTTGGCTTGAATTAATCTTGGATAAACTGTATTTTATTTGATTTTCATGTATTGTCTATATCCGATTTTATTTGTCGAAAATTTTATTAATCTCAAACTCGGACGAGTATCATCGATCCTCGCTTACACTAACCAAGACGAGTATTCCCGAATTTGGTTCGTGTACCATACCTAAAATTGGAGCCTACTCAGAGTTAATTAAGCAAAAAACTTTTATTTGAGAAAATTGGAACAAGATTTGTCTTCACGACCTTGCCGTTTTATTTATATCTCTATTCCCAAGCGAGTCTTCCCGGCATCGCTTGAGACAAAATTACTTATATTTATTAAACCTATTACTTTTGAGTTAGATTATAAAAAAGGATTATACATCTTTGTTGTGTAAGAACATGTCTCTTTGTAGCTTAATGACAGTACGACAACATATGGATTTGAAGCTTGAATAGAAACCCATTAAAATCTCATTAATTTATAAGTGTTATAAAATAAGGACTATAGAGTAAATAAAATGAAGATAAGTATAGAGAGAGATTGATATATTATTCAACTTCAAACTGATGTACATAATAAACTGAAAACTCCTATATTTATAGAAGAAAGGAAGCAACTGCGAGGCTTTTCTTGAGTTGCTTGTAAGTTGTCTGTATGAGCTGCTTGCAACTGCCTGTTTAATAAGAAGTTGCTACTGCCTGTTTAATAAGAAGTTGCTGCAAATCATTTCATTGAGTTGCTTGCAACATACCTGCATCAGCTGCTTGTAGATAAACTTCAATAAAGTACCAAACGGATAATCTTCTTCAGGAAGATTATCTATAGCGGAGTAATAAATGGATATCCACATTATAATTATTTTCATAACACTCCTCCTTGAATGTTCATTAAAATATTTTGTGCCTCGCTAAAACCTTACTAGGAAACATCCAGTGAGAAAATCCCAGTGAAGGAAAAAAGAGTACACGTATTTAGTAATACGCAATTATAGCTTCCTCATTAAAACCCTTACAAGAAAAATCTCAAAAACCTTAGTAAGGAAAAAAGATTACAGCGCGTATTTCACTCCCCCTAATGAAAATCATGTTCCAAATATTTGAGTCTCTGCATTCCAATCTTGTATACCATCTTTTCAAAAGTTGAAGTTGGCAAAGATTTAGTGAACAAATCTGTTGGATTGTCACTTTACGGATTTGTTGCACATCAATGTCACCATTTTTCTGAAGATCATGTGTGTAGAATAATTTTGGTGAAATGTGCTTTATTCTATCTCCTTTTATAAATCCTCCCTTTAATTGAGTTATGCAAGTAGTATTGTTTTCGTATAAAATTGTGGATCTTTTATCACATTCCCAACCACATTTTTCTTAAATAAAATGAATTACTGATCTCAACCATTCGAATTCCCTACTTACTTCATGAATAGCTATTATCTCAGCATGATTTGAAGAAGTAGAAATAATAGATTTCTTTGTGAAGCGTCATGATATGACAGTACCTCTACATGTAAATACGTACCCAGTTTGAGATCAAGCTTTATGGGGATCAGATAAATAACCTGCATCTGCATAACCAACAAGATATGCACTACCTTTCTTAACATAAAACAAACTCATATCAACAGTTCCCTTTAAATATCGCAAAATATGCTTAATCTCATTCCAATGTCTTTGTGTAGGAGAATAGTTATATCATGCTAGTAAATTAACAGAAAATGCTATGTCAGGCCTTGTAGCATTAGCAAGATACATAAGTGCACCAATTGCTCTGAGATAGGGTATTTCAGGACCAAGGAGTTCCCATCCTCTTCTGGAGATCAGAACGGGTCCTTATTCACTTCAAGTGATCGAACAATCATTGGTGTACTCAATGGATGTGCTTTGTCCATGTAAAAGCGTTTTAAGACCCTTTCTGTATAGGCATATTGATGTATAAATATCCCGTCTGCTACATGTTCAATTTAGAGACTAAGACAAAGTTTTGTCTCTCCAAGATCTTTCATTTCAAATTCTTTCTTAAGATATTCAATTGCCTTTTGGAGCTCTTCTGAAGTTCGAACCAGATTTATGCCATCAACATAAACAGTAAGTATAACAAATTTTGATGTCATTTTCTTTATAAAAATACATGGACAAATAACATCATTTATGTAACCATCTTTCAACAAATACTCACTAAGACGATTATACCACATGCGCCAAGATTGCTTTAAGCAGTACAAAGATCTTTGTAATCTGATTGAATACATTTGTCGAGATTTTAAATTTGCTTCAGGCATTTTAAATCCTTCAGGGATTTTCATGTAAATCTCATTATCAAGTGACCCTTACAGATAAGTTGTAACCACATCCATCAGATGTATTTCAAGCCTTTCACGTAAGGCTAACTGATGAGATATTGAAATGTTATTGCATCCATAACGGATGAATATGTTTCTTCATAATCGACTCCAGATCGTTGTGAGAATCCTTGTGCGACAAGGCGAGCCTTGTATCTTTCAACTTCATTTTTGTCATTACTGTTTCGCACAAAAACCCATTTATGACCAGCTGGTTTATACCAGCAGATGTTTGGACTACTAGTCCAAAGATCTCTCTATTAGCAAGTGCGTTCAATTCTGATTTAGTTGCCCCTTGCCATTTTGGTCAATCAAATCTTTATCGACATTCTTCAACATACCGGGGTTCAAAATCCTCATTATCTTGCATAATGTTAAGTGCAACATTATATGCAAAAATATTATCCACCACTATTTTAGATCGATTTAAATTAATCTCATCACCAGTAGAACTTATTAAAACTTCTTCACTCACTTGAGCCTCAGGTTCATTGATTTCTTCAGGAATCTCAGAATTAATCATATCTTGGGTCTCTTCAGGAGATCCCTTTATAGTATCGTTTTGATCATTTGTCGATTTTCTTTTTCGAGGATTTTGATTCTTAGAACCCAAAGGCCTACCACGCTTCAAGCGTGCTTTAGGTTCACTAGCTCTCATGCTAGTAGATGGTCCTGCTGGCATATCAATTCAGATAGGCACATTCTCTATAGGGATATGTGACTTAGTTATTCTTTTCAAATAAGTAAATGCGTATGTATTTGATTTGCTATATTCTGTAAATGTATGATCTTTTGGACCTCCTAATTACATATAGGGGCGCGTGGATCAAAATGGGATAATGATGAAACTTTTCACACAATTTCTCTTTTGATTTTCTTTTTCTGTCCCCTAATTGTGGGAAGTTAGTTTCGTCAAACCGACAATTTGTAAATCGAGCAGTAAATAAATCTCCTGTCAATGGTTCAAGATAGCGAATAATAGAGGGTGATTCAAACCCAACATATATTCCTAACCTTCTCTAGGGGCCTATCTTACTGCATTTTGGCGGTGCTACTGGTATATATATAGCACATCCAAAAATTCGTAGATGGGCAATATTTGGTTCATGTCCAAAACTAATTGTGATGAAGAATATGTATTATAATGTGTCAGTCTGAGGCGGATAAGTGATGATGCATGCAATATAGCATGGCCCCAAACAGTAGTGGGCAATTGTATTTTCATAAGTAGTGGTCTTGCTATCAATTATTACCATGATTAGAGTTTCTTCCCCGAGCACGGCCATGACCACGACTGGTCCATGACTTTTTCCACGCTTAGCTTGGTGGAAGTTCGTCTCATTCGCTTCAGGGAATGGACAAGAGCCAGTACGAAGGCTTTCATGGTTTTTCATTAATAGCCCGTTATGTAGCTCGACTACAAGAAGATGTGAGATAAGTTCAGAATATTTTTTGAATCATATCTCCTGATTTTACTGCTGCAGGAGCATATTCGACGCATGAAAAGTGGTGAAAGTTTTCTCCAACATATCATGATGAGTAATATTATCTCCACATAATTTTAATTAGGAAATAATTCTGAACACAGCAGAATTATAATCACTGATAGATTTAAAATCTTATAGCCTTAGATGAGTCCAATCATAACGTGCATGTGGAAGAACGACCATCTTCAAGTAGTCATATCTATCTTTTAAATTATTGCACAGTATGACTGGATATTTAACATTGAGATATTCCATTTTCAAGCCTTCATCGAGGTGATGGAATAGGAATATCATTGCTTTGGCACGGCCTTGGTTTGATGCTTGATTTTTGTCCTTAATGGTGTATGCTGGACCCATCGCATCAATATGAATTTCAGCATCAAGCGCCCAAGGCATGTAGCTTTTGCCCGATATATCCAGGACTACAAATTCAAGTTTAGAAAGATTTGATATTATTTAGAAAAACAAAGTTCGTACCTCTAATACATTCAAAGTATTTGCTCGAGATGGCACAGTCTCGTGCTGATAACGTGTTATAAAATAAAGACTATAAAGTAAATAAACTGAAGATAAGTATAGAGAGATTGATATATTATTCAACTTCAAACTGATGTACATAATGAATTGAAAATTCCTCTATTTATAGAAAAAAAGAAACAGTTGTGAGGCTTTTCAGGAAGCAGCTGCGAGGCTTTTCTTGAGCTGCTTGTAAGTTGTCTGTATGAACTGCTTGCAACCTGCATGTTTAATAAGAAGTTGTTGCAAATCATTTCATTGAGTTGCTTGCAACCTGTCTGCATCAGCTGCTTGTAGATAAGCTTCAATAGAGTACCAAACGGATAATCTTCTTCAGGAAGATTATCTATAGCGTAGTAATAAATGGACACCCACATTATAATTATTTTCATAACAATAAGTCTTTTCGTAAGCCCACAAGGTATTTCATCAGGGTAAATTCCAATCTAACTATTAAATAAATAATTACGACAAATCGTAAGAGGAACTATTCTATATGTAATCTTCAGAATAGAGCTCTGATACTTCTAATAATTTGGATGATACAAAAATGTTGAATATTACATGTAACTCTCCTGCGCTAATTTTAATCAAAGCTCTTCTTTATTTAATTATAGCCTTTAAATTGTTTATCTAACGTAAATGCCGATAAGAAAGCTAACTGGGTAAGAAACAGCTCGAAAAAAACAAAAGAAAAGAATTAAAATGTTAATTAGTCCTACAAAACAAAGCAAATGGCTGAGAATTTCATAATTAAACTTCAATGCCATATAAAGTCAACAAGAAATAGAAACTTAAAGATACTATACATGAATTCTTCTCAAATACATACGGATATACATACGGCCCATGATTCCTTTTTAATTTCTCTTTTCCATTTAATTCTTTTATTAAACCATGCTCTGAATTTAGCCTTTAACATGCTGAAATCCCAAATAACAGATGTAATTAAATTAAGAACAAATTAATTATTAAAAAGAGAAAAGAAAAAGAGGAAAAAAGAAAGAAAGTCAGTAATATGTCTATGAAGAAACATTTTCCCTTGTATACGGTAAAAACCGGTTAGTACTTCGTACGAACTAGTTTAAATGGTAATACATTGGATCAGAGAAGCATCTTCATAGTATCTGGCTGAGGTCCGAAATCAGGTCACCAAACTTCGAGCCTGAAGGACCGATCAATGTCGAGCTCGATGTTATTATCAAGTTCGAATCCAAGTCAAACTATGATGCAAAGTAAAGTTATCGAGCTTATGATTCAGAGACCAACCAACACTTACCCCGAATCAAAACATGGATCCGAGTCAGAATCGAACTCGAGCCAAGATCGAGAGCTCGAGTCAAGACCGAAAATCCGAGTCGATATCGAGCTCATAGACAAGAGTCGTTGCAATCCCACTAGAAGAGAGAATCCTAGCATGAATTATGGAAAAGCTGATTTATCATTGGTCTCCAACTATGTATTTTTAATTATATCTAAAAGTAGGATCCTCCACTATAAAGAGGATGGCTACATTTTCTATAAAGGCAGTTCTTTGCTTACATTGTAATTCAAGCACCATATTCTCTTATATTCAAGAGTTATTCTTTTAAACTTCATAAATTGATTCATCTTGCTTAGTCCTAAAAATCATCTTTTTTCCAACCTTGTTTATTTTGCACTCTTTGCAATCCATATTTGATATTTCTATTTATCCTTACGATTTGTATTAAGCTATATCACATATCCTTAGAATTACGTATAAATTTAACTCTATCCGTTTTTTGGGTAAACAGTTTGGCGCCCACCGTGGGGCTAAGGATAACAGTGGTTATTTGATATGAATCTGCAAAAACACATTGTTTTGCGCATAGTATCTTGGATTTCGGATTAGCAACGACCAACTATCAATCAAATGGCCTTACCTATCGACAACGAAGCCGGTCTTCAAGATGAGAACAACAACTTGACACCTAGTACCGAAAGACCACTTGTCAACGCCCTTGGAGCTCGAATCGAAGTGCCTATAGACATCAATTCGCATGTGGCTATTGAGGCGAATCTACATTCTGAACCTGAAAATAGCATTCATGGTGGCACTCGGTCTGTCGCTCGAGATACCCATAACGTCGAGGAAAACGGCGTCAGCTTGCGTATGATTTTCAAAATGTTACAAGCTCAACAAGCAGCAATAGTTCAGTTGTAGAGTCAAACCCAGGTACCGAGTAGACTGGAGCCCAGTCAACCCCGAGAAATCGCCCATACAACGAAACCAGCTATAGTGAAATCAAATGAGCAGGAGTCGAGGACTAATCCTGAAATTGCTAAGATGTTCGAAGAACTGACCAAAGGAATATAATCGGGAGAAAAGAGGATCGAAGCAAACGACAAAAAGGTGGAAACATATAACTCCAGGGTTGATTAGATCCCGGAGGCACCACCAATATTGAATGGCTTAGATTCCAAAACATTCATACAAAAGCCTTTCCCCCCACGCGCGGCTCCTAAACCAATCCCAAAGAAGTTACGCATGCCCTAAATTCCTAAATATAACGGAACTACCAACCCCAACGAACATGTCACCTCATATACATGTGCCATCAAAGGGAACGATCTAGAGGATGATGAGATCGAATCCGTATTACTAAAAAAATTCGGTGAAACCCTGTCAAAGGGAGCAATGATATGGTATCATAAGTTTCCATCTAATTCTATCGATTCTTTTGCTATGCTTGCGGATTCCTTCGTAAAAGCACACGTCGGGGCCATAAAAGTCGAGACCAGGAAGTCGGACCTGTTTAAAGTAAGACAAAAGGATAACGAGATGCTAAGGGAGTTCGTGTCTCATTTTCAAATGGAACGAATGGATCTACCCCCAGTCACAGACAATTGGGTTATTTAGGCTTTCACTCAAGGTTTGAACGAACGAAGTTTGACAGCTTCACGGCGGTTGAAGCATAACCCGATCGAGTACCCAACTATCACTTGGGCGGACGTGCACAATCGGTACCAATAAAAAATTAGAGTCGAAGATGATCAGTTGGGGTCTGAACCCGCTACTCGAAGGGATATCAATCGAGAACAAGGTCCGATTAGGGATCGATACTGACCGTATAATGGAAACCACAGAATCAATGAATCAAGACGTAACCCCGGACAAAGCAACAAAAGAAGTGATCGAGGTCAAGGGTCTCGGGGGCTGATGAACAGAAGTGGGTTCGACAGGCCTACCGGATCTAAGGAAGCGCCTCGCCTATCAGAGTATAACTTCAGCATTGATGCATCCGCCATCGTGTCGGCTATCAGATGCATCAAAGACACTAAATGGCCTCGACCCATGCAGACCGATCCTGCCCAGAGGAATCCCAATCAAATGTGTGAATATCATGGCACCCATGGCAATAAAACGGAAGATTGCAGGCAACTAAGAGAGGAGGTAGCCCGGTTATTCAATAAAGGGCACATTCGAGAATCTTTAAGCGACAGGGTGAAGAACTATTTCAAAAATAGGGATTTCAGTAAGCAAAACGAACAAGAACCATAGAACATCATTCACATGATCATCGGCAGCGTCGATACCCCTTAAGGGCCGGTGCTTAAACGCACTAAGACATCGATTATGAGAGAAAAGCGATCTCGAACTCAGGATTACGCACCCATATCAACTTTGGCCTTCAATGATATGATGCAGTAGGAGTCATACAACCTCATAACAATGCACTGGTAATATCCATACTTATGAATAAAACTAAAGTTAAGAATTTGTTAATTGATCCAGGTAGCTCAGCCAACATCATTAAATCGAAGGTTGTAGAATAGCTCGCTCTACAGAACCAGGTCGTACCCGCAACCCTAGTTCTAAACGGTTTCAATATGGCATGTAAAACCACCAAAGGCGAGATAATTCTGCTGATAAACGTGGCTGGGACCATCTAGGAAACACAGTTCCACGTAATCGAAGGCGACATGAGGTACAACGACCTTTTTGGAAGGCCATGGATCCACAACATGAGTGTTGTACCTTCGACCCTACACCAGGTTCTTAAATTCCCAACATCGGGGGGAGTCAAAATAGTGTACGGAGAACAACCGGCCGCGAGAGAAATGTTTGCCGTCGAAGAAGAAATTCTGATATCCTCAACCTCGTCAACAAAGGGATGAGACTCAAAAGGGGAACAAGATGCCAAATAGCAATCACAGACGCCAGCTTCAACCCAACCAAAAAATCAGAAGATCGAGGTAGATGATGATCAAAGGATCCCTCGATCCTTCGTGGTTCCCGATGATTCCGACGCTACCCAATCAACGATTGAAGAATTGGAGCAAGTTGTACTAATCGGGCATTTGCCCGAACGAAAGGTATACCTGGGAATGGGATTAACCCACGAACTTAGGAAAAAGCTTATTCAATTTCTTATCGGTAACATAGACTGTTTTGCTTGGTCCCATTTAGATATAACAGGGATCCTACCGAATATAACGACGCATCGGCTAAGCCTGAACCCTAAGTTCAAACCGGTGAAGAAAAAGAGAAGACCCCAGTCCGGGGTAAAACACGCATTCATAAAGGACAAGGTAACTAAACTTCTCAAAATAGGGTCCATTCGGGAGGTAAAATATCCCGAATGGCTAGCCAATGTAGTTGTAGTCCCTAAAAAAGGAAACAAACTTAGATTTTATGTAGATTATAAGAATTTAAACAAGGAATGCCCCAAAGATTCTTTTCCACTGCCTAACATCGATAGCACGATCGATGCCACGGCCGGCCACGAGGTCCTTACTTTTCTCGATGCCTATTCCGGTTATAATCAAATCCAAATGAACCCGGAAGACCAGGAAAAACTTCATTTATCACCAAGTATGGAACATATTATTATAATGTGATGTCCTTCGGGCTAAACAATGCAGGAACCACTTACCAACGCCTAGTAAATAAAATGTTAGAGCAACAAATAGGTAAATCAATGAAAGTTTATATTTATGACATGTTAGTTAAGTCCCTGCACGCAGAGGACCATTTGACTCATTTGCAGGAAACATTAGAGATTTTAAGGAAATACAACATGAAGCTCAACCCCGAGAAATGTGCTTTCGGGGTTGGTTCGGGCAAGTTCCTCGGCTTCATGGTATCAAATCGGGGGATCGAGATTAACCCCGATAAAATCAAGGATATCGAAGACATCGCCATCATGGACAGTGTAAAAGTCGTGCAGAGGCTAACGGGATGGATTGCTGCCTTAGGCAGAAATCTTTTTAAGGGTCGTCAGATCAGAGTCACAAATTTTTCTCTCTACTCAAAAAGAAGAACGATTTCGCTTGGACCCCGCAATGCCAACAGGCATTAGAGGAGTTAAAGCAATATCTATTGAGCCCACCACTGCTTCATACTCCAAAAACAGAAAAAAAAAAAAACTTTGCTTGTACTTGGCAGTATCAGAAATCTCGGTAAGTGGTGTCCTAGTTCGAGAAGATCAAGGTACGCAATTTCCTGTTTATTATGGAAGTCGAACCTTAGGAGAAGTAGAGACTAGATATCCACACTTAGAAAAATTAGCACTTGCACTGATAAGCGCCTCTAGAAAGTTAAGACCGTACTTTCAATGTCAACCCATATGCATACTGACCACTTACCCACTTCGTAATGTTTTTCACAAGCCCGAACTATCAGGTCGATTGGCCATGTGGGCCGTCGAACTCAGTGGATACGATATCGAATATCAACCCCGTACGGCCATTAAGTCTCAAATTTAAGCGGACTTCATGGCCGATTTCATGCCAATCCTCGTACCCGGAGTTGAAAAAGATCTCTTATTGAAATCAGGTACATCATTGGGAGTATGGACCCTTTTTACGGACGGGGCTTCGAACGTAAAAGGGTCCGGGCTAGGCATTATTTTAAATCCACCCACGGGTAACACCATTAGGCAATCTATCAAAACTACTAGCTTGACTAACAATGAGGCCGAGTATGAGGCCATGATTCCAGGTCTCGAACTAGCTAAAAGCTTGGGAGCGGAAGTCATTGAAGCCAAATGTGACTCTATACTAGTGGTAAATCAAGTAAACAAAACCTTCGAAGTTCAAGAAGATAGAATGCAAAGGTATTTGTAATAACTGCAGGTCACTTTGCACCATTTCATAGAATGGACTTTACAGCATGTTCCACGAGAACAAAACAGTGAGGCCGATACAATTGCAAATTTGGGATCATCAGTCGAGGAAGGCGAGATAAGTTCAGGGACTGTCATTCAACACTCGAGATCAGTGATCGAAGAAGGTCATACCGAGATAAATTCTACAAGCTTAACCTCGGATAGGAGGAATAAGTATATTGAATACTTAAATAATGGAAAGCTCCCATCGGACCCTAACAATTCGAGGGCCCTACGAACCAAAGTTGCTTGATTCACATTGACTGCAGATGGAATATTATACCGAAGGACATTCGATGGACCATTGGCAGTATGCTTAGGTCCAGGAGACACCGACTATGTCCTACGTGAGGTGCATGAGGGCACTTGTGGAAATCACTCTGGTGCCGATTCATTAGTCCGAAAAATAATCAGGGCAGGGTATTATTGGATCGATATGGACAAAGATGCGAGGGAGTTGTTTTAAAATGTGACAAATGTCAAAGGTTTCCACCAATGATCCATCAGCCCGGAGAGCAGTTTCACTCAGTCCTATCCCCGTATCCATTCATGAAATTGGGAATGGATATCGCCGTCCTCTGTCATCGGCCCCAAGTAAAGCTAAGTTTATTTTATTTATGACTGACTATTTCTCTAAATAGGTTAAAGCACAGGCGTTCGTGAAAGTAAGAGAAAAAGAGGTTATAGACGTTATTTGGGATCATATCGTATGTCGATTCGGGATACCCGCCAAAATAGTGTATGACAATGAGAAACAGTTTGTCGGCAGCAAAGTGACGAAATTCCTAGAAGACCACAAAATAAAAAGGATATTATCAGCACCGTATCACCCCAGTGGGAACGGACAGGCCAAATCAACGAACAAAACTATCATTCAAAACCTAAAGAAAAGGTTGAACGACGCTAAGGGAAAATGGAGAGAAATCCTACCTGAAGTTCTTTGGGCATATCGAACAACATCAAAATCTAGTACAGGGGCAACTCCGTTCTCCTTAGTATATGGCGCCGAAGCCTTGATTCCAGTCGAAGTCGGGGAACCCAGTGCCAGGTTTCGATATACAACAGAATAGTCAAATAACGAGGCTCTGAACACTAGCCTCGAATTATCGGATGAAAAATGAGAAGCTGCTCTCGTCCAATTGGCCGCCCAAAAGCAGCGAATCGAAAGATACTACAATCGAAGAAACAAGCTTCACCATTTTAAACTTGGGGACTTAGTGCTAAGGAAAGTCACCCTCAATACCCGAAATCCAAACGAAGGAAAACCAGGATCGAACTAGGAAGGACCGTATCAGGTTCTCAAAAACGTCAGAAAAGGATCATACAAGCTCGGTATTATAAAAGATAAACAAATATCAAGCAATTGGAATGTTTCACACCTAAAACGATACTACTATTAAGGTACGACCCTCCCATATTCGTTTATATTTCGAAATTAACCCCTGTATGAGTCCGATCAGGAGCTAGGATGGATCTTTCAATACAAAGCCCTAGGTCTGAAAGCACGCGTTGCACTCTTTTTCCCTTAGACCGATTATATCCCAAATGGATTTTTCGGCGAGGTTTTTAATAAGGCAACAATTAATCGTGCTAACTTAGAGCAATCCAACAGTATCGAAGGCCTCTTTACAATTATCCTCGAATACTGGCGGGGCATTACCCGGAAATATTTCAAGTGTTCGTACAAGAAAGTTACTTCATAACAAAAGGGTTCCGATAGGAAATATTGTAAGAGCCAAATGGTCAAAACGAACCATGCTCGTCTAGGTTGCTCGATACCTGGTACAAAACATAATTACATGTATAACGACATAAAAAGAAACTTCTTTTCCCATATCTCATGTCTTACAACCCATCCTCTATTTCATGATCTACTACGCAAACAAGTTCAAGGACCGACCATTACCCCACAAACTGGGGACTTCCACTCAACTATTAAGCCTACGGGCTGGAAAGAACTCACTCGAATACTAAAGCCTATGGGCTACTTTTATCTTGAGTTCGAGAAATCACTCAGTCAATCATTAAGCCTACGGGCTACGTTACTTCGAGTTCGAGTGATGCACTCACTCGAATACTAAGCCTACGGGCTACTCTTATCTTGAGTTCTAGAAATCACTCACTCAATCATTAAGCCTACGGGCTACGTTACTTCGAGTTCGAGCAAGGCACTCACTCGAATACTAAGCCTACGGTCTACTCTTATCTTGAGTTCGAGAAATCACTCACTCAATCATTAAGCCTACGGGCTACGTTACTTCGAGTTCGAGCAAGGCACTCACTCGAATACTAAGCCTACGGTCTACTCTTATCTTGAGTTCGAGAAATCACTCACTCAATCATTAAGCCTACGGGCTACGTTACTTCGAGTTCGAGCAAGGCACTCACTCGAATACTAAGCCTACGGTCTACTCTTATCTTGAGTTCGAGAAATCACTCACTCAATCATTAAGCCTACGGGCTACGTTACTTCGAGTTCGAGCAAGGCACTCACTCGAATACTAAGCCTACGGTCTACTCTTATCTTGAGTTCGAGAAATCACTCACTCAATCATTAAGCCTACGGGCTACATTACTTCGAGTTCGAGCGAGGCACTCACTCGAATACTAAGCCTACGGGCTACACTTATCTTGAGTTTGAGAAATCACTCACTCAATCATTAAGACTACGGGCTACGTTACTTCAAGTTCAAGCGAGGCACTCACTTGAATACTAAGCCTACGGACTACTCTTATCTTGAGTTCGAGAAATCACTCACTCAATCATTAAGCCTACGAGCTACAAGTTCGAGCACGGCACTTACTAGAATACTAAGCCTACGGGCTACTCTTATCTTGAGTTCGATAAATCACCCACTCAATCATTAAGCCTATGGGCTACATTACTTCGAGTTCGAGGAAGGCACTCACTAGAATACTAAGCCTACATGATACTCTTATCTTGAGTTTGATAAATCACTCACTCAATTATTAAGCCTACGGGGTACGCTACTTCGAGTTCGAACGAGGAACTCACTCGAATACTAAGCCTACGGGCTACTCTTATCTTGAGTTCGAGAAATCACTCACTCAATCATTAAGCCTACGGGCTACGTTACTTCGAGTTCGAGTGAGGCACTCACTTGAATACTAAGCCTACGGGCTATGCTTATCTTGAGTTCGAGAAATCACTCACTCAATTATTAATCCTACGGGCTACATTATTTCAAGTTCGAGCGAGGCACTCACTCGAATACTAAGCCTACGGGCTACTCTTATCTTGAGTTCGAGAAATCACTCACTCAATTATTAAGCCTACAGGCTACGAGTTCGAGTGAGGCACTCACTCTAATACTAAGCCTACGGGCTACTCTTATCTTGAGTTCGAGAAATCACTCACTCAATTATTAAGCCTACAGGCTACGAGTTCGAGTGAGGCACTCACTCTAATACTAAGCCTACGGGCTACTCTTATCTTTAGATCAAAAAATCACTCACTCAATCATTAAGCCTACGTGCTACGTTACTTCGAGTTCGAACGAGGCACTCACTCGAACACTAAGCCTATGGGATACTCTTATCTTGAGTTCGAGAAATCACTCACTCAATCATTAAGCCTACAGTCTACGTTACTTTGAGTTCGAGTAAGGCACTCACTCAAATACTAAGCCTATGGGCAACTCGTATCTTGAGTTCAAGAAATCACTCAATCAATCATTAAGCCTGCGGGCTACATTACTTCGAGTTCGAAATCACTCACTCGACTACTAAGCCTACGGGCTACATTACTTCTAGTTCGAAATCACTCACTCGACTATTGAGCCTACAGGCTACATTACTTCGAGTTCGAAATCACTCACTCGACTATTAAGCCTACGGGCTATATTACTTCAAGTTCGAAATCACTAAGCCTTCAGGCTACATTACTTCGAGTTCGAAAATGCTCACTCAGATATAAAGTCTACAAAGTCCGAATTCGATCAAATTGCCTAAAGCCTTATGAAAACATTCATAAGGCATGAGTAAAACAAAATCTTCACAAGACAAAAAATAAAACAGAGGCAAGACGGGAAAAGAAAAGATATTTGTATATATTTACAAGATTATTTACATGATTGTTTGCAACATCCGAAATAGAAACTAAGGGACTAAGTTTCTTGGTTATCCCCGGGGGCGGTCTCTTATCCATCGGGCTCCTCCCCGCTCTCGGAACCGCTCTTGCTCTCATCTTTGTCATCATCATCATCGTCATTATCAGAAACCAAGGCTTCAGCATCGGATTCGAGCTCTTTAGCCCTTTTTATATCTTCAGTGAGGTCGAAACCTCGAGCATGGATCTTCTTGAGGGTCTCCATCCGATATCGGCACTTAGGAAGCTCAGCAACCCAATGCGCTTGAGTGTTGGCGATCTCGGCTGCCTCTCTTGCTTGTATTTGAGCAGCTTCAGCATCGGCCCGATAAACGGCCACGAATGCATCTGCATCGGCCTTTGCCTTTTCGGCATCAGATTCGGCCTTAGCAAGTTCAGAGGCCAACCAAGCCTCGAGCACCTCTATTCCTATTACTTGAACCGAGCCTTTCTCCTTCATACTTTGAAGCTGGTTTTCAACCGATGATAATTGGGCTCGAGCAACCTCTTTCTCTGCAGCAAAGCGGTTCATACCATCTTTCCACTTCAAGGACTCTGCTTGTATCACATCGACCTCCTCACGGAGTTTCCCGATCATCTCAATTTTCTGTTACAGCTGTTAGACCAAACAATTAGCCTTTGTTCCGGTATCAAGCCTATAGGCTTTTAAAAGTATCATTACCTACTCAGACAGATCAGTCTGATCTTGGTGAGCCTTGTCCAACTCAGCTTGGAGATCTTTGATTTCCTCTCCCCTTTGCCCTAAGAGGATTTTAAGGGAGTTTCTCTCCTCCGTGACCCGTTGAAGATCAGTCTCGAACCGATGTAGCTCAGCTTGAGGCCGAGAACATGCTTCTCGATGAACCACCACGGCCTGCGAAGAAAGAAGAAAAGAAGTTAGGAAAGAATAGCAAAACATAAAAAATAAAGAGAGTTAAGAGCTTACTTGATTCAGAGCTAGCTGCACTTTACAGAGAAAGCCCGACACATCACTAGGGCCAGCAGAGTCCTCGACCCCCATAAACAGATCACGGAAAGGGTCCTCCCCTTCGTGAGACCGGCTCATCTCGAGGGCCCCCAAATCTTGGGCTTCCCAAATAGCCCCTTCGGAAAAGGCAGGGAGAGTGGGCGAATCTCCGATTACTATAGCCCCAAGCCACTCACTTGGGATGTTCTCCTCAGTTCGAAGAGCTTCAGGATCGGCCCCTTCCGATATAACCACCATTTTGTTGACTTCGGTAGGAAGAATCCTCGATCTCTAATGACTCGCGGACTTTTCCTGAACCTTCCTCCGATATCTCCTCGGTCTGAGGCGAGCCTTATGAATCACCGAAGGACATCAGTGTTTTTCTTCTTTTGGGACTCCAGTGCGGACCCGTCATTTTCTACTTCTTCTGCATCCCTTAGACACAGAACTGATTCTACAGTTAAAGGAATGGTATTCTTCTTCAGCTTACGAGCCTTTCTCTTCTTCGGTTTTGGATCTTCGGGAACGGAGGCCCGTTTCCTCTTATTTTCCTTCACCGACTTTGGAACAGAGGCTGAAGCCTCTTCCTCGATGGACGAGGGCCTCACAACTGCATCTTTTCCCATACCTACATACGGGAAAATTTATTAAAAGTATATGGAAAGCATCTCGTTCGAACTACCAAAAAATACGAGATAGGGGCTTAGCATGATTCTTGGCCTCCCATCGGCCCTTTGACAAGTTACGCCATGAGCGCTCGGCGTTTGTAGAGGTCGAATCCAGATCTCGTACCCAGTTTTTAAGATCGAGAACTGCGTCAAGCATCCAGGGAACCGCTGCATCACAAAAAGGGGGATATCGATGAGAAAAGAAATGAAAAGGAAAAATAGAGCCTTGGTAGCTCGACGTTGAAGTTTTAATAACCCTCCTCAAAAAAGGCGAGGGTTGTGCAATCGGATAAGATGATTGAGGGTGAAAGGCATCCCCTCGATTTTGTTCACGAAGTATCGGATCAAAATAAAGATTCTCCAAAAAGAAGAATGAATCTGGCCTAGGGTTTATTAGGTATTTACGACAAAAATCTATGATAACAGGGTCGAGGGGACCTAACGTGAAAGGGTAAGTGTACACACTTAAAATCCCTTTCACGTGAGTAGTAATATCCTCTTCGGGAGACAGTACTACCACTTCTTTGTTCCCCCAGTTACAATCTTTTTTTATCTGCTTGATATACCCCCCGGTTATCGAACAAATATATCTCGATACGGGCTCACATCGACCGAAAACCGGCGAACCTTTATCAAGTTTGAAATCGGAAGTAAGAACACACGCCGCCGGAATGCACTCCTCAGGCCATGGATCCACCAGTGTTTTGTCGGCGGCGGATTGGGAAGAAGAAGCTTTTTCTTTTGGGGGGATTGTTTTTGATGTCTTCACCATTTTTTGGATTTAAAGAAGGTGATAAAGATTTGGTGGTTTTTAAGAAGAATTTTTACAGAAAAGAATCACAGATATACGAATGAACTCAGAATAGACGAAAAAGAACTTAGAAAATTTGGAAGATTGAAGACGTAAAAGTGATAAATGGTGAAAGGAAGGGCTATTTATAGATTGAAGCAATGGCAGTGCAATATCAGCGGTGGCCGACCACCTTCTAACACGCATTAAATGTCTTGGGAAGCTAAACCGACGGACAGCTATCACGTACATCATGGTCGGGCTTGATACAAACGTGAGTTATATCTTATCGAGCCATTGTAAAATCATGTCGTTTATCGCCACATCCTTCCCGAGAAACGAGGGGACTATCTTTATACTATAAAAACCGGTTAGTACTTCGTACGAACTGGTTTAAATGGTAATACATTGGATCGGAGAAGCATCTTCATAGTAGCCCCACGGTGTGCGCTAAACTGTTTATCCGAAAAATGGATAGAGTTGGATTTATACGTAGTTCTAAGGTACGTGGTATAACTTGACACAAATCGTAAAAGTGGGCAGAAATGTTGAATATTGACCGTAAATAATGAAATACAAAAAAAGTTAAAAGGGTAATTATTTATGAATAAGCAAGATGAATCAATGTATAAAGCTCAAAAAGATAATCTCTCGGAATGGGAGTGTATCAACAGTATCTGAGTTATATTCTATATCACTGCCTTGAGGCTTTTTTATTACAGAAATATAGAAATCCCTCTTATAGTGGAGTGATCCTACTTTAGATATAATTACAAATATATAGTGGGGAACCCATGATAAATCAGTTTTTCCCTAATTTCCTCCGAGATTCTCTCCTTAGTGCAGCTGTAACGGCTCTTGTCTATGAGCTCGATCTTGATTGGACTTGATATTGATTGGTCTCCAAATTCAGAGCTCGATATTGACTCTAGCTAGATATTAATTCGGGGCTCGGTATTGATTCGGGCTCGGTATTGGTCGATCTCTGGCTCTTAAATTCGATAACACCGCTTAGTATCAGGGTTCGATTTAGACTCGAGCTTGGTAATGACTTCGCGCTCGGTATTTGATCGGTCCCTTAAACGCGAAGCTCGGTAACCTGGCTTCAGACCTTGTCTCAATATTATGAAGACGTTCTTCAGTCCATTAAGTTCCTATCTTGACCAATCGTACGAAGGTCGAAACTGGTTTTGACCATATATAGATAGTCGTCTCATTTCTCGGGAAGGATGCGGCGAGAAACGACATAATTTTCCAACGGCACGATTAGATATACACTAACTATAAATCTCTCGATTCCTTTGGATCCGATAGAAGTTTCTCGTTCTTGAAGTATTCTATATATTTGTTTCTCCAATCCCAGGTTAGACTCGTGAAGTTTATCTCGGCATGAACTTCTTCGATTACCGAATTCATGAGTTGTACTACAGTCCCCGAGTTGAGTTCGGTATCCTCGACCTAAGAACCTAAGTTCGCAAGAGTGTCGGCCTCACTGCTTTATTCTCGAAGCACATGTTGCAATGTCCATTCCTTAAACCGATGTAGAGTCACTTGTAATTTATCCAAGTACCTTTGCATTCGATCTTTTCGGACTTCGAAAGTCCCGTTGACTTGATTTACCACGAGGAGGGAATCATATTTGGCCTCCACGACCTCGGCTCCCAAGCTTTTAGCTAGTTAGAGGCTTGCAATCATGGCCTCATATTCGGCCTCATTATTAGTCAATTTTATAGTTTTAATAGTCTGTCTAACTACATTACCTGTGGGCGATTTTAGTACGATGCCAGTCCGGACCCCTTTTCATTTGAGGCTCCGTTCGTAAAGAGAGTCCAGATTCTCGAAGAGGTATCCGATTTTATCAGTAATTCCTTTTCCATTTCGAGTACCAAGGCCGGCGTGAAGTCAACCACGAAGTCTGCTAAGATTTGAGATTTAATAGCGGTTCGAGGTCGATACTCGATGTCGTACCCGCCGATCTCTATGGCCCATTTGGCCAATCGGTCAGAAAGCTCGGGCTTATGTAAAATATTTCGTAGAGGATAAGTCGTCACAACATGTATCGGATGGCACAAGAAATATGGTTTTAGTTTCCTAGAGGCAATTATTAAAGCAAGCGCTAATTTTTCTAAGTCTGGATATCTAGTTTTGGCCTTACCTAAAGTTCGGCTGATATAATAAATAGGGAATTGCGTACCTCATTCTTCTCGAACTAGGACTCCACTTACCTCTATCTCTGAAACAACTAGATACCGGTAGCGTTGTTCGTCTGCCTTCGGGGTATGGAGCAATAGAGGGCTCGATAAATACTGTTTTATTCCAAAGCCTGCTGACACTCCGGAGTCCATACAAAATTGCTTTTCTTTTTAAGCAGAGAGAAAAATCAGTGGCTCCTATTTCAGGATCTCGAAATGAATCGTCCCAGGGCGGCTATCCGTCCCGTTAGACTTTGCACGGCCTTTACATTATCTACCACTGTGATGTCCTCGATTGCTTTGATTTTATCAAGGTTAATCTCGATTCCTCGATTGGACACCATGAAGCTGAGAAACTTGCCCGAGCCAACCCCGAAAGCACATTTTTTGGGATTGAGCTTCATATTGTACTCCCTTAGTATGTCGAAAGTTTCCTGCAAATGCTCTAAATGGTCCTCTGCTCGCAGAGATTTAACTAACATGTCATCAATATAAACTTCCATTGTTTTTCCTATTTGATTTTCGAACATTCGATTTACTAGATGTTGATAAGTTGCGCCAGCATCTTTTAGACCGAATGGCATCACATTATAATAGTAGGTACTATACTTAGTGATAAACATATTTTTCCTGATCCTCCGGGTTCATCTGTATTTGGTTGTACCAAGAATAGGCATCGAAAAAACTGAGAGTCTCGTGGCCGGCCGCGGCATCGATCATACGATCGATATTAGGCAAAGGAAAAGAATCCTTAGGGCATACTTTATTCAGGTCTTTATAATTTATACACATTCTAAGCTTGTTCCCCTTTTTAGGGACTACCACCACATTTGCTAGCCATTCAGGGTATTTTACTTCCCAAATGGACCCTATTTTAAGAAGTTTGGTTACCTCATCTTTGATGAAGGCGTGTTTGACCTCGGACTGGGGCCTTCTTTTTTGTTTTACCGGGTGGAACTTTGGGTCCAATCTTAGCTTATTTGTGGTGATTCCCGGTGAGATCCCTGTCATGTCAAGATGGGACCAAGTGAAACAGTCTATGTAGCTATAAGGAATTGAATAAGCCTTTTCCTGAGCTCGGGATCTAACCCCGTGCCCAGGTATACCTTTCGTTCGGGCAGATATTAGATTAGTATGACTTGCTCCAGTTTTTCGACCATAGATTGAGTAACGTCGGAATCATCGGGGACCACGAAGGATCGAGGGATCCCATGTTCATCATCTTCGTCAGTCTTTCGATTCTTTAATGGGGTCGGAGCTGACGTTTGTGATTTTTATTTGTTATTTCGTTCCTCCTTCGAACCCGATCCTTTTGCCGATGATAGTGAAGATATCGTAGTTGCTTCTTCGACGGAAAACATTTCTCTTGCGGCCGGTTGTTCTCTGTAAACTGTTTTGGCTCCCTTCGATGTTGGGAATTTCAGAACCTGTTGGAGGGTCGAAGGTACAGATCTCATATTGTGGCTCCACGGCCTTCCAAAAAGGGTGTTATACCTCATATCGCCTTCAATTACGTAAAACTTCATTTTTTGGATCGTTCCGGCCACGTTTATTTGCAGAATTATCTCGTCTTTGGTAGTTTCACATGCCACATTGAATCCGTTTAGAACCAGGGTTGCGGGTATGACCTGGCCCTGTAGACCGAGTTGTTCTATGACCTTCGATTTAATAATATTGGTCGAGCTACCTGGATCAATTAACACATGCTTAACTTTAATTTTATTCATAAGTACAGATATTACCAGTGCATCGTTGTGAGGTTGCATGACTCCTTCTGCATCTTCATCATTTAAGGACAGGGTTCCCATGGGTGCGTAATCCTGAGTTTGACATCGTTTTTCTCTTATAACTGACATCTTGGTGCGTTTAAGCACCGTCCTCTGAGGGATATCAATCCTACCGATGATCATGTGGATTGTGTGTTATGGCTCTTCTTGTTCGTTTCATCTATTGAAATCCCTGTTTTTGAAATGATTTTTGGCCCGGTCACTTAAATATTCTCGAAGGTGCCCTTTATTAAATACCCGGGCTACCTCCTCTCTTAGTTGCCTGCAATCCTCCGTTGTGTGGCCATGAGTTCCATGATATTCGCACATTTGATTGGAATTCCTCTGGGCAGGGTCGGTCTACATAGGTCGAGGCCATTTAGTATCTTTGATGCGTCTGATAGCCGATACGATAGCAGATGCATCGATGCTGAATTTATACTCCGACCACCGAGGTGCTTCCTTTGGTCCGGTATGCCTGTCGAACCCATTCCTGTTCATCAACCCCCGAGATCCTTGGCCTCGATCATTTCTCTTTTTACCTCGTACGGGGTTGCATGAAGGATCCTACCCCTACGATCTCCGTTATACGGCCGATATCGATCTTTGATTTCCCTTGGTTCTCGGTTGATATCCCTTTTAATATCGAACCCAGAACCCAACTGGTCGTCTTCGACTCTTATTTTGGATTGATACCGATTGTGCACGTCGGCCTAAGTAATCGCTGGGTATTCGATCAAGTTATGCTTCAGCCGCCGTGAAGCCATCGAGCTTGGTTCGTTCAGACCTTGAGTAAAAGCTTGAACAGCCTAATCGTCTGTGACTGGTGGTAGATCCATTCGCTCCATTTGGAAACGAGATACGAATTCTTTAGCATCTCGTTATCCTTTTGTATTACCTTGAATAGGTCTGACTTCCTGGTTTCGACCTTTATGGTCCCAACATGTGCTTTTACGAAAAAATCTGCAAGCATCGTAAAAGAGTCAATAGAGTTTGACGGTAAATTATGATACCATATCATTGCTCCCTTTGACAGGTTTTCACCGAATTTTTTCAATAACACAGATTCGATCTCATCGTCCTCTAGATCGTTCCCTTTGATAGCACATGTATAAGAGGTGACATGTTCGTTGGGGTCAATCGTTCCATTATATTTAGGAATCTCGGGCATGCGAAACTTCTTAAGGATCGATTTAGGACCCGCGCTTGGGGGGGAAAAGCTTTTGTATGAATTTTTTGAAATCTAAGCCCTTCAATATCGGTGGTGCCCCCGAGATCTGATCAACTCTGGAGTTATACATTTCCACTTTTTTTTCGTTTGCCTCAATCCTCCTTTCTCCTGACTCTATTCGTTTTGTTAGTTCTTCGAGCATCTTAACAATTTCGGAATTAGTCCCCGATTCTTGCTCATTTGACCTTACTATAGTTGGCCCCATTTTGTGGGTGACTTCTTGGGGTGGACTGGGCTCTAGTCTGGTCGGTGCCTGGGTTTGGCTCTGCAACTGGGCTATTGCTACTTGTTGAGCTTGCAACATCTCGAAGATCAGATGCAAACTGATTCCGTTTTCCTCAGCGTTTTGGGTATTTCGAGCTGCACACCGAGTTCCACCATAAATGCTATTTTTAGGGTCAGAACGTTGGTTCACCTCGATGGCCGCATGTGAATTGACGTCTATTGGCTCTTTGACCCGAGTTCCAACGGATCGACGAGTGGCCTTCCACCCCCTTATGTTAAGTTGTTGTTCTCATCTTGAAGGCCAACTTCGTTGTCGATAGGTAGGGCCACTAATTGAGAATTCGTCATTTTCAACCTGAAATCAAAGATACTTCCAAGAGCAAGTGTAAAATGGTGTATTTTATAGAGATTCGTACCAAACAACCATTGTTATCCTTAGCCCTACGGTGGGTGCCAAATTGTTTACCCGAAAAACGGATAGAGTTGAATTTGTACGTAGTTCTAAGGGTACATGGTATAACTTGACACAAATCATAAAAGTGGGTAGAAATGTTGAATATTGACCGTAAACAATGAAATACAAACAAAGTTAAAAGGGGAATGATTTATGAATAAGCAAGATGAATCAATGTATAAAACTTAAAAGGATAATCTCTCAGAATGGGAGTGTATCAACAGTATCTGAGTTATATTCTATATCACTGCATTGATGTTTTTTTCTTACAGAAATATAGTCATCCTCCTCTTATGGTGGAGGGATCCTACTTTAGATATAATTAAAAATGCATAGTGGGGAACACATGATAAATCAGTTTTTCCCTAATTCCCGCCGAGATTCTCTCCCTTAGTGCGGCTGTAACTGCTCTTCTCTATGAGCTCGATCTTGATTGGACTTGATATTGATCTATCTCCAAATTCAGAGCTCGATATTGACTCGAGCTAGATATTGATTCGGGGCCCGGTATTGATTCGGGCTCGGTATTGGTCGGTCTCTGGCTCTTAAGCTCGATAACACCGCTTCGTATCAGAGTTCGATTTGGACTCGAGCTTGGTAATGGCTTCGAGCTCGGTATTTGATCGGTCCCTAAAATTCGAAGCTCGATTACCTGGCTTCAGATCTCATCTCGATATTATGAAGACGCTTTTCGGTCCATTAAGTTCCCATCTTGACCAATCGTGTAAAGGTCGAAACCGGTTTTGATCGTATATAATGTTAATGATTAAAATACCTACCCTTGAGCTTTAAACCAAATCAGAATCAGTAAGTAAACAACTAAAGACTTCACCTTAGTTCAATTGGGACCGTTAAGGGCTAAACTTTACACCAGATACTACATGATTGTAAACACTTAAACTCAATAGTCAATGAACTAAAACTAAATAGCTAGTTTGAACTAACAAAACAAATACTCCAAAAACAAATACTCCAAATATATCAACTGGCACCAACTGGTTTAATGCAAACAAACACAGAACCATGCGAAGCTACTAGTTGCGGACTAATAGAGTCGAATTAGCGCTCGATCACACTGCTTGCACAAACTGAAACACGACTAAACAAAAAACAAATCAGAAACGAATTAAAACCAAACAGAGAATGAGGCAACACTTAATTCTAAACAAAAATTAAATAAGATACAAAGCAAGAACATAAGATATTAACAAAGAAAAAGACAGGGAAAGGGATTGAAATTTTAAAGTGCGGAGACGTAACGATCAGACAATGATTAAACTAAAACCTTATTCAAGAATCATGGAGTGACTGAAATCCCAAACTAATATGCGAAACAGAAATTAAACAAGTTCCATTGAACTATCGAACAACAATTAACAACAACTAAACAAACAACTAACTAAAGAAATTATTCAACTACACTAAAGACCAGTTTGGTTGATAACAATCCAATAAACAACTAAGTTAAACATAGATAACTAATCGACAAACGTACTAATTTGAAACTCTAACTAACAGTAATTTGACCAAAAGAGAAATCAAAGTCAGAAATTAAACCTATTGCTTTTAATAAATAGAAATTAAATGAGGCAACGAAGGTTATACACAATGAGTGTGCTTGAAACTGTCCATGAATTAAGGACGGCGCGAGTAGAGGCCAACAACCTCATAACGAGATTTTCGGGTAACAATTTCATTATCATGTCATCTAGAAAAGGTCATCCCGAGGTGCGGCAGTGGTAGAGGGTGGCTTGTACAATCACGGCTGCCGAAAAATTAGTGGTCGGAGTTTCGGCTTGAGATTGATATCATCTTGAGAGCTCTTCAAATTAAATCAATGTCGTCGGATTAAGGAGAAAGGAGGGCTCAAATCATATCTTTTTATGAAATAAAACGATATAGCTTAAGTGCAAATTACGTCACTTTGATCTCTTCCTTGACCAACCACTGCTGGTACGACCATTATCCTCATGCCCACTTGATTTATTACAAAATTTGACCCATTTCTTCCAAATTAAAGGGGAAATAGCCTAATCCTTCAAAATTTCTAATTTTTACCTTAATTAAAACTAAATCACACTAAAAAAAACTAGTCCTAAAAATTACAGATTGTGAAAAATATTTTGAGATTGTTTTGTGGAATAAGTGCGTAAATAAATAAAAAGACACATAATTAAAGAAAGGGTCACTAAAAAGCAAACTATAAATAAACTTAAAAATTATAATGTAGGAGAATTAAAAATGGTGCAAAAATTAAGTATTCACGGTCTGAAGCAAAATTTAATAAGAGGCCATAAATTTTCTAATAAAATACAAATATACAAAAATTTAATGCTCACTTTCTTTCTTTCTTTCTTTCTTTTTTTACTTTTTTATAGGATGGTAGTTTTAAAAGACATAAGCCTTTAACTTTGAGCAATATTATTATTATATTAGTAAAGGTTAATTCATATAAATAAGATACTAGCCATGTATTTATAATATATTACCTGAATATTATTGTAAAAAATATTATTTACCAATATAAAGAGTTAAGAAGTTTAATTCAAAATTCTAAAATATTTTTAGTATTAGACAAAAGATGATATTTTTTTATAATAAAGATTTCATATTTTTTTATATAAAGTTTCAACATTATCTAACCGGAAAAAAATCATAAAATTTATTATTAAAAGTTTTTGGGGTCTCAAAATTTTGAGGCCTAAAGTAAAGGCTTTATTAGCCTCCCCTTAAGCCACCCCCGTGTAGAGTTGACCGGCCCCACTTGGAGAAATTCGTGCAAACAGATAATTACAAGGTACAACCGGTCCAGATAAAAATAATTCAGCTTTTATACAATGTGTATTAATGTAAGCTTTGTTTTAAAGTGATGAATGTATGTATGCTCATTTAAATTATCTTAATATGACTTAACTAACAAAATGGATCATACTGTAAAATAATTTGTTTTTGCTTATTGGTTTCATGATACTTGTTTATTTAGCCTCTTTGCTTATTCTTATTGCCTCTTTACTTTTGGTGTATATGTTGAATTATCTTTGAGTTCTTTTAGAGTTCTAGTATCCAAGGAAAAGGAAGTTTCATGAGGCACACAATACAATTGTCAATGTCAAGATCTCTTGGTGATTGATGACATTATTAATGAAAGGTAAAAGATACACAAAAAGACTTTCTTCGGGGAAAAATATACATAAAAAGATCACTTAGGTGATGAATTTACCTTAGAGTGTGAAAAGAAAAAGACAATTGATTTACTTGAGCACCATGTATTATGTGGATGAAAAAGAAGAGGCGGAGCTAGGATTTAAAATTTGTAGGTTCTGAACTTGACACCGAACTCATAGTATGTTTTAGTTACTGGTTCACAATTATATATTAATACAAATTTAATATATTTTCTAATATAAATACAGGGTCTATGCAAAAGTTAATGGGTTCGGCCGAATCCGTAAAGTATACCCTACCTCCGCCCCTGATGAAAAGTTATTTAGAGCATCAGGTTATATTCAATCCACTGTCGTTTTGAGGCATTGTATTTGCGTTTCTTGCTTTATAGATAACTAGTTTCTCGACACATGCATCGCACGTGAACCACTTAATTAGAGTATGTTTTGAAGTATTGACTTTCTGTGTTTTAACAAGTATTTACTGAGTGACAAAGAGGATGAAGAAGAGGTTATACAAACATGTTATCTCGTCAAATAAAGCCTTATTTCCTTGCAGTTTGTTAACAAATCCATCATTAAAACCCACCCAAAAAAAACTATTGTAATGCTCATTTAAAATGGAGCATTTGCATATATATATCTATTTTTGAGGTCACCATTGAATTTATACCGCATCGCATAAAAATTTACAAAGTGTATCCATTCGGATATGAAGTAGTTTCAATCTCTTCAATGCAACTTCAGAAATTAAATATGAGGTTCTCTTATCTTTCAAATGCAACTTCAGAAATTCAAATCTTAAAT
Source organism: Nicotiana otophora (assembly GCA_000715115.1). Lineage (NCBI taxonomy): Eukaryota > Viridiplantae > Streptophyta > Magnoliopsida > Solanales > Solanaceae > Nicotiana > Nicotiana otophora. Next base: position 298,438 of record AWOL01S0019875.1, read on the forward strand.
AGATCGAGCTCTTCAAAGCAACTTCAGATTTCGAATTTGAGGTTCTTCTATCTTTGAATTGAAACTTCAGAAATTCAAATATTAAGTAGTTCAATTTTTCAGTACAACTTTAGACAACTTCAGATTCAAATTCTTCTATCTACCAATTGTAACTTCAGAAATTTGAATCTTAAAGTAGTTCGATTTTTTAATATAACTTCAGACAATTTCATACTCAAAATTTGAATTCTTAAGTAGTTCAATTTTTCAATACAACTTCAGACAGCTTCAGATTCAAAATCTGAAGTTCTGAAATATAAATTTGTTCTTCGAATTTCAATAATCTAACATACGATTCAACAATCAAATCTATTCCAAATGAGCTCAAATTTAAAATACGATTTTCAAATATCATAAAGAACAAATCACAATCATCAAATTATTAAAACAACAACAAATTTAATAGATCCATTTTGCAACTAAGAAGTAAAAAAAATCTTAAACACAAAGAAGAAAAAATCATCAGTGAAGAAGAAGAGAAAAATATTTGTATCTGAAGTTGCTAAAAAATTGGGTATCAGTTACACTTTTTTTATAAGTGAGTACAGATTCAATCGGTGGCGTAAAATTGAGCGCCACATGAAAATTTTACATTTAAACTGTGAAAAGTTCAGCCCACTTACCAATCCGCTCTAACCATCTAGATACTCCTCGAGTAAATAAGTCATCTAATCATAAAATCACTGAAATTATATTCACAAAAATAAAAAGTTTCATAAAGATCTTGAAAATAATCTGGTCCAATTTTGTACCAAAATCTCAACAGTAAATAGAGGATAAAACGTCAACATTATATTAAAATTTTGACAAAACATTTATTTGTGGTGCTCATATACTCTAGACTATAAAAAATCTATGACCAAATAGAAAAGGAGGTAATTGTATGATGCAATCATGTCTGTAACTGAGAGAGTCTCTTTTCATCTAATTAAGTAAAACTAATAAGGTTTAATATCATAGTAGATATATTCAGAGGTGAGCACCATGTAGTAGACAAGAGTGAATTGCTCTAGTGGTGAGCACTCTCCACTTCCAACCAAGAGGTTGTGAGTTTGAGTCACCCTAATAGCAAGGTGGGAAGTTCTTGGAGGGAAGGAGCCGAGAGTCTATCGAAAACAGCATCTCTACTCCAGGGTAGGGGTAAAGTCTGGGTACAAACTACCCTCTCCCCAAATCTCACTAGTTGTAAGTGTAATAAATTTATGTTCTTCCATTTTTGGCTTAGATGGTCTAAAAAGTATTTGATCGAGTATACCAAACTTTGCTTCTTCTTTTTTTGTTGTCGGCCCGTAATGCCTCCCTTCATTTACTTGCCTCCTTTCAGCTCAGAATGCCTAATGCCTAATGCTTATTATTTAGTGCTAGAAGCTAACCGCCATAAACTCATTTTTCGGGTCTCGCTTCCAGCGCAGGAGGCCAAGCATTCTGCCGGACGTCACGGTTACATTACCATCTCTGTAGCTATGAAATTACAATGACTTTTGTTACCTCATATCAACGAGGAAGCTGAAATGGGTGATAGTTGCTAACTCCATTAAATTATTCCTTATAAATTGAACCTTTTCATACTCGAGGACCAAAAACAAAGAAAATTGTGTAATGGTAAGTTGTGGCTTTGAAGTTGTTCCTCATGATTCGTCTTTGGCTTTATTATCTCAATAAAATGGTATAGAAAACTAGAAAAAAATGAGTACAAATGTACAACCATTAAGGGTCCTACGAAGATTGACGAAATTCTAAATGGATTCTCCTTTTTATATATGAAAATTCTAGACTCTGCAATTTGACGAACAACTTTTTAATTAAATCTGTTATCCACTATTACATAGTACTAGTATATATATATATA
>AWOL01S0019875.1:302173-313796 GCA_000715115.1 Nicotiana otophora
TACCCGAAAAATTGGATAGAGTTAAATTTGTGTATGGTTCTAAGGATATGTGATATAATTTGATAAAAATCGTATAGAGAAATAGAAATACGTGTATTCTTGACTATGAGAATGAGAATAGTGAGAATAAGAACGAATAAGATAAAGGAAAATAAACACAAGGGGATATCTTTTAATATGAGAAGAAATCTTTTGTTCCAATGTGTCTCTAATTACAATTCATCCCCCCTTTATAGTAGAAGGATCCTACTTTATATACAACAATAAAAAATACATAGTGGAGAACCCATGATGTATTGTCTTTTCCCTACTTCCCGCCAGGATTCTCTCCCTTAGTGCGGATGTAACGGTCTTATCTGTGAGCTTCGATACTGACTCGAACTCGATATTGGGTCGAGCCATTGGCCTTTACTCGAGCTCGATCCTGACTCGGAGTCTTGATATTCGGGGCGGGTGTTGGTCGGTCTGTGTATCTCTGACAATCTTTTGCCTCGTGGTTTGATTTGGTCATGGGCCTCATAATGATACCAAACTAATCCTTGATCGGACTTGGAGCTCGAATCCTGAAGCCCCTTTCTTCGGACCTCGACCTGACCTTATGTAGATACCTTTCGATCAAAGTATTGCCGTCTCAATCAGTCCGTACGACTGACTCAATCGGTTCTGACCTTACACAGATAGTCCCCTCGTTTCTCGGAAAAGGATATGGCGAGAAACGATATGATTTTCCAACAGCTCGATCAGATATATACTGATGTTTACATCGATCTCGACCATGACGTATGTGATAGTTGTCCCATCGGTTCAATTTTACCAACGCATTTAATGTGTCAAACGGTGGTCGGCCACCTCTGATATTGAACCGTCATTGATTCGATCTATAAATAACCTTTCCTTCCATCATTCATACTTTACATCTTTAATCTTCCAGTTTTTGTAAGTTCCTTTTCGTCTCTTCTGAGTTTTCTTCCTGTAAGTCTGTGAGTTTTACTGCAAACTCTTTCTTAAAACACCAAATACTTCTGTTCTTTGTTCACAAAATTTTAAATGGCAAAAACGTCTAAAACTGTTCCGCAAAAAAAAGACCGCTTCTTCATCTCGACCTGATGGTGGCGAGGATGTGGAAGAGCCCCGCCCTGAGGAATTCATTCTGGTAGGGTGTTCAACTGTAGGCGATTTTAAAATTGAAAAGCCTTCTCCGGTACCGGGTCGGTGTGAGCCGATGTCGAGGTATCAATGTTCAATTACCGAAAAAGTTCCCGATAAATTCATACAAGAATGCAACTGGGATAATAAACTCGTAGTAATCCCATCGCCTGATGAATCAATTACTACCCACGTCGAAGGGTTCTTAAGTGTTTACACTTATCCTTTCACGTTAGGACCTTTAGACCCTGTCATCGTTGCCTTTTGTAAGAGGTACGATGTGATGACCCTCGGCGAAATTCACCCTTCCTTTTGGAGGATAGTGATTCGTCTTCGATTTTTCTCGAGCAAGGTCGAGGGGCGTATCTTCACCCTCGATCATCCTATGCGCCTTTACAATCCCCGATTTTATCGAGGAGGGTTAATCAAGCTTGCTCGTCGAGAAACCAAAGCATCATTCTCGAGCATAGACAAGACCCGGGATCGGGGTTGGATGGGCCGTTTTGTTCGAATTAAAACCTCGGACCTGATCCCTGTCGATGACTTGCCATTTCCCGAAAAATGGAATATGAGCCATGAGTGAACGTTTCTCTTTGCCCGTTTTGATTTTGTTATTGCCTTTTATTTTGTTGATCTATTTTTCTTTCCTTATCACAACCGTAGCTCGAATGCCGAAACCGATCCCGGATCTTAGACAATGGGTCGAAAGTCCGGTGTTGCAGAGACCGTACTCTAAGCGTGCTTGGGTCGAATTATCAAAGGGTCGATGGGAGGCCCGCAGTCATGGTAAATCTTTTTGTCAATTTGTCTCTTCATCGGTTTGTATCGTAAATCTCCCTCTTCCCTTTTGTAGGACTCGGGAAAGATGTAGTCATGAGGCCCCCATCTGGTGGCAAAGAAGTTCCTGTCCTGAAGCAAGTAAAAGAAATGAAGAGAAAAGACGTATCGGGCTCCCCGAGCTCGGAGAAGAAGAAACCGGCTAAGAGATCTCGAAAGCCGAAGGGCGGCTCTGGTGTTATGACTTCGGAAGTGGCCCGCCATTTAAGGGACGAGCCCGTAGAAGGAGAGGAGAATTTAGCCCGCGTACGGGCTAATGTTGTGATTCAACAGTCTTCCAATTTGGTGGAAGCAAATCAGGGTACCTTGGCTATAATCCCAGAATAAGAAGAAGCCGAGATTATCCCTTCTCCAACTAAGATTATTGAAAGGGACATCGAGGGTGAATCTTCTCGGGTAGTAGAAGATATTTCAAGGGATGAGTTTGGGATAGTTGACATTGGCGGATCCCCTCAGATTTCGGATGCCATGATTCGAGAGGCCGTTATGTTAGAGGATCGATTCTATGAGGGTATTCAGGAGTCAGCCGGTATCCATGGTTTTCTGGAGGGGCTCGAGTTAGGTGCGGCGGAGGAGGTTACCGGTTTCAGTGGAATGCCGGTACCCAAAAAAGTGTTGTGGTCGGGTTCTATCGAGCCTTCATCGATTCATAAACTGGTGGACCGATTTCCGGCCCCGAGCATCGATCCCGACTGAAGGTGAAAGATAGTGCTCTCTGTACCTGCGGATACCCGAATGTTTTCTTCCCCTGTGGGGATTGCCAGCTACCTACGGTCCTTGGTGACCGAAGAAGATCAATCAGTGATGAATGCGGTAGGGCCCACATGTCTCTTCAACAAGGCCCAACATGCTTTGAATCGGGTAACTCTGATGGCGTTTTTGGTGCTTCTTTTACACATAGAGTTGTAGGTAACTCTAATGTTTCTTCTTTTGTTTGCAGGCTTCGGTGTTGCATCACGAGACCTTTCTTCGAATCTGAGAGGAGCATAATGCCGAGGCTCGGAGCCTCACTGAGAAGAGTGACTCGTACAAGCTCCTTAGTGAAAAACTTCGAGCAGATTTGACAGCGGCTCAGGAAGAGCATGAGGAGATGGCTGAGCAGGTATTTCGGATGTTCCGTGATAGTAAAGATGAAAAAGAGATGACCACTAATGATCCGATTCTGCAGGTTCGACAGAGGATCGAGCAGATTGGATAGCTTAACTCATAGCTAGATACGCGACTTGCCGAGGCAGAAGAATTTAAAAAGTGTATGGATATCCTTGCCTCGAAAAAGGAAGCCATCGGTTAGATCTGTGAAAGAAAATGCTTTGGGGCTGATCAAAAATATGAAAGAGCTTCAGCATCGGTTAGATTTGGCCAAAGAACTTGAAGTGGCCAGATCTGAGGTGATCGAAGCCAATAAAAGAGCTGATGCCAAAGTGGCTCAGATCAGGATCGATGTCGAGGTTAACCAAGTCAAAGCTGAGAGCATGGTCGAACATGCAAAATGGCAAGCTCGGAGAGAGGCTCTCGAGAAGGTCAGAGCTCAAGGCTTCGATATTGGGGCCGAGATTGAAGTCGCCAGGGCGGAGGAGAACAAAGCTCGGAGGTTGGCCTTTCCTGAGGAAGACTCCAATGACTCAGGGGAGTCTGAAGATGAGGACGATGCCAAGAATACGGCCTCCGATGAAGATTGAGTCATTTAGGGCCTTAGGTCGTTTGTTGTGTTCTTTTGATACCGTTTTCGATTTTTGTATAAAGAACTTCCTTTTGGCAGAGTAGCCGCCTCTGTACAAAATATTTGTAAATATAAATCTTTCTTCCTTTTGAAGTAAAATTGCCTTTCAAACTAAATAGATGGTTTAAATTTTAATCTCTGTTGCCTTCGGGCCTTGTGGGTAGTCCCCTTTGCTTTATCGGGCTCGAACATCCTTCAGCTTAAATAGTCAAGTGTTCGTTTGAATTCGAAGAAATGAGTAGTTTTGCTCGAAATAATGTAGCCCGTAGGCGTAATGGTTGAGTAAGTTCCTGCTCGAACTCGAAATAAAAGTAGCCCGTAGGCTTAGTAGTCGAGTGAATGATTCGAACTCAAAATAATATAGCCCGTAGGCGTAATGGTCGAGTGAGTGCTTGCTTGAACTCGAAATAAAAATAGCCCGTAGGCTTAGTAGTAGAGTGAATGATTCAAACTCGATGTAATATAGCCCGTATGCATAATAGTCGAGTGAGTGCTTGCTCGAACTCAAAATAAAAGTAGCCCGTAGGCTTAGTCGTTAAGTGAATGATTCGAACTCAAAATAATGTATCCCGTAGGCGTAATGGTCAAAGTAGCCCGTAGGCTTAATGGTCGAGTGAGTGCTTGCTCGAACTCAAAATAAAAGTAGCCCATAGGCGTAGCAGTCGAGTGAATGATTCGAACTCGATGCAATGTAGCCCGTAGGCGTAATAGTCGAGTGAGTGCTTGCTCGAACTCGAAATAAAAGTAGCCCATAGGCTTAGTAGTCGAGTGAATGATTCAAACTCGAAATAATATAGCTCGTAGGCATAATGGTCAAAGTAGCCCGTAGGCTTAATGGTCGAGTGAGTGCTTGCTCGTACTTGAAATAAAAGTAGCCCGTAGGCTTAGCAGTTAAGTTAATGATTCAAACTCGATGTAATATAGCCCGTAGGCGTAATAGTCAAAGTAGCCCGAAGGCTTAGTAGTCGAGTGAATGATTCGAACTCGAAATAATGTAGCCCGTAAGCATAATGGTCAAAGTAGCTCGTAGGCTTAATAGTCAAGTGAGTGATTGCTCGAACTCGAAATAAAAGTAGCATGTAGGCTTAGTAGTCGAGTGAATGATTCGAACTCAATGCAATGTAGCCCGTAGGCATAATAGTTGAGTGAGTGCTTGCTCGAACTCGAAATAAAAGTAGCCCGTAGGCTTAGTAGTCGAGTGAATGATTCGAACTCAATGCAATGTAGCCCGTAGGCATAATAGTTGAGTGAGTGCTTGCTCGAACTCGAAATAAAAGTAGCCCGTAGGCTTAGTAGTCGAGTGAATGATTCGAACTCAATGCAATGTAGCCCGTAGGCATAATAGTTGAGTGAGTGCTTGCTCGAACTCGAAATAAAAGTAGCCCGTAGGCTTAGTAGTCGAGTGAATGATTCGAATTCGAAATAATGTAGCTCGTAGGCGTAATGGTCGAGTGAGCGCTTGCTCGAACTCGATTTTGTTTGCATAATAAATCTTGAACATAGAATATCGGTAAAGAATAGGGATTTCTTTGCAAGTCATTATACATGTGTTCATGTTATGCGTTAGGGCTCGGGCCAACTACATAAGCATGGTTCGTTTTGACCATTTCGCTCTTACAACATTTCCTGTTGAGACATTGTTTGTCATGAAATAACGAAGTAACTTCCTTTTCACCGAACTTGATAATCATCACAAATGCGTTCAATGATAAAGCCCCCAGTATACGAGGTTGATTTTAAAGAGGCCTCGGATACTCAGCAGTAGTATCGTTTCCGCTATATGGCTGGTATCGATCTCTGGTCGACTTTTGCTTGGTAGTTCTTTTCGTAACGGACCTAGAAATCAACTAGTCATCTTCGACCCTTATTTTGGATTGATATCGATTGTGCACTTCGGTCCAAGTAATAGTTGGGTACTCGATCAGAGTTTGCTTCAGCCGCCGTGAAGACATCGAGCTCCGCTCGTTTAGACCTTGAGTGAAAGCTTGAACAACCCAATCGTCTGTGACTGGTGGCAGATCCATTCGTTCCATTTGAAAACGAGATACGAACTCCCTTAACATCTCGTTATCCTTTTATATTACCTTGAACAGGTCCGACTTTCTGGTTTCGACCTTTATGGCTCTGATATGTAATTTTACGAAGCAATCTACAAGCATAACAAAAGAATCAATAGATTAGATGGTAAATTATGATACCATACCATTGCCCCCTTTGACAGGGTTTCACTGAATTTTTTCAATAATACAGATTCGATCTCATCATCTTCCAAATCATTGCCCTTGATGGCACACGTGTAAGAAGTGACATGCTTGTTGGGGTCAGTCGTTCAGTTATATTTGGGTATTTTGGGCATACGGAATTTTTTGGGGATTGGTTTTGGGGATGCACTCGAGGGAAAAGGCTTCTGAATGAATTTTTTCGAATCTAGCCCTTTTATCATTGGTGGAGCACCCAGGATCTGATCGACCCTACAATTATATGTTTCTACTTTTTTATCATTGGCTTCGACTCGTTTTGTGAGTTCTTCGAGCAATTTAATAATTTCGGGAGTAGTCCCTGATTGTTGCTCATTTGACTTCACTATGGCTGGTTCCGTTCTGTGGGTGATTTCTCGAAGCGGATTGGGCTCTGGCCTGCTTTGTACCTGAGTTTGGCTCTGCAACTGAGCTATCGCTATTTGTTGGGCTTGTAACATCTCTAAGATCATCCGTAAGCTGACTCCGATCTCCTCCACGTTATGGGTGTCTCGAGCTACGGATCGAGTACCACCCTGAATGCGTTTTTCCGGTTCGGAACGTTGGTTTGCCTTAAGAGCCACTTGTGAATTGACATCTAGCGGTACTTCGACTGAGCTCCGGTGATATCGTTAATTCGCCTTCCGGCCCTCGGTGTCAAGTTGTTGGTTTCATCTTGAAGGCCGACTTCGTGGTCGATAGGTAAAGCCATCAATCGAGGGTTTGCCATTGTTGATTTGAAGTTGTAAACTGATGTGTATTGCAGATTTGTATCAAACAACCACTGTTACCCTTAGCCCCACGGTGGGCGCTAAACTATTACCCGAAAAATTGGATAGAGTTAAATTTGTGTATGGTTCTAAGGATATGTGATATAATTTGATACAAATCGTATAGAGAAATAGAAATACGTGTATTCTTGACTATGAGAATGCGAATAGTGAGAAGAAGAACGAATAAGATAAAGGAAAATAAACACAAGGGGATATCTTTCAATATGAGAAGAAATCTTTTGTTCCAATATGTCTTTGCTTACAACCCATTATACAACCCATTATAGTACAGGGATCCTACTTTATATACAACAATAAAAAATACGAAGTGGAGAGCCCATGATGTATTGTCTTTTCCCTACTTCCCGTCAGGATTCTCTCCCTTAGTGCGGTTGTAACGCCTTGTCTGTGAGCTTCGATACTGACTCGAACTCGATATCGGGTCGAGCCATTGACCTTGACTCGAGCTCGATCCTGACTCGGAGTCTTGATATTCGGGTTGGGTGTTGGTCGGTCTGTGCATCTCCGACAAACCTTTTGCCTCGTGGTTCGATTTGGTCATGGGCCCAATAATGATACCGAACTGATCCTTGATCGGACTTGGAGCTCGAATTCTGAAGCCCCTTTCTTCGGACCTCGACCTGACCTTACGTAGATACCTTTTGATCGAAGTATTGCCGTCTCGATCAGTCCATACGACTGACTCAATCGGTTCTGACCGTACACAATATATATATATATATATATAAAAAGAGTGAGGTGGCATATCTCTTTGGCCAGCTTTACCATTTATCTATACTCTCATTTTTTTGACTTTTTCCCACCTTTTCCTTCTAAAAACCCGCTTTTTCATCTTAAATCTTAAATTTCTATCTACGAAGGTACACAACGGGTGCAACAGTTACACATCAATAGAAAATAAATAAATTATTAATTAATGACAATAATGGTGCGGAGGCGCACAGTAACAACGATTGACATAAATCACAATTTTTACCAATATGTTTTGATGAAAAACAGATTTCAACAGTTACAACTGCCAATCAGATCAATTCCCAAACCAATTTGGTTCTTTCTCCCTTCACATTTAAGGTCACTATTAAATGTGTGTAATTTGATAACAAAGGGTCAAATATCTATATTATACCATTTGTCTTTCCAAAATCTCAATTCTCAGAAGTCAAGATTGGTTCTTGCCTAGTAGCGTTATTACATCACAAAAACAAAATGTATGTACAACTTCTCTTTTCTTGACATCTTGACTATGAAACTGTAACTCAAGGGGATATTCTTTAGAGGCAAGTCCTTTTTTGTTGTGACAATAATGTTCTTTTCCTTGCAATGTTTTCATTCGGGTTGTAAGCATTTATTCATTCAACTGTATTAATTTGATAGCTTTTCTGAAACAACATATATGTTGCTCTACTGATTGGTGAAACCGGTCTATTTAAATATTTCCATTTCTGTTGGTATTCATCCTTTTATCATTATTTTTATTATCATTGGGGAAGTATCAAGGCGAAATATATAAAGCGCCCCTTTAAGTTGTCCCAACGATCATTTGAACATCTTAACTTGCCATATAACTAGACAAACACTTCTATTTAACACAGGTGTGTCAATTGTCGCGGAACCGTTTTTCTGAGGGTTCGGCGAGGGCAGCAAAGTTAGCTTGGCTGCTACTTAGCTTCAGCCCTTAGACAATAAATAGCACAATCGTGCTAAAGCGATGGCAATCACACGAAACAAGCAAGAAAGCTTATGAAAGAAAGAGACTCGAATTTGGGAGGCAAGTGCCAATTTTCTGTTGTATTATTCAATATCTGATGCTTACAATAAATGAGTATAAAGCCTATTTATAGAAACGAAAATGGCTATACAAAGGGGTGGTTTGCTTGGCTGGAAAGGCTGTTACAGCAGCTTGGTGCATTCCAGCCTGGAAAGTTGCCTGGATTTCAGTATGGAAAGCTGCCTGGATTCCAGCTTGGGAAGCTGCCTGGATTCCTGCAAGAAAAGCTGGAAAGGCAGACTTTGTGGGATATGATGTCAGCCATGGCCTACTGATGACAGTTCGAGAGTTGAGCTCGGACAAGGCTCGCCATTGCTGGTTTTGCTGAAAATTAATAGGTGCGATGGCGGGGCGGTGCACGCTCCCCCACTTGAAATGGCGACGACCCCGGCGCCACACAACTGAAGATAATTGTGGACTTGTTCCCTGAATTGCCACAAATCTTCAAACTTCTCCCATGATGCCTCCTCTGGCGAAGTTCCTTTCCAATGAACAAGGAACTGTGCGCTTGAATTGCTCCATCCTTTTCCACGGACCAATTGATGGTCTATGATGGCTTCCAATTGCTTGTTTGTTGCTGGCGAAGTAGCAAAAATTTGACTTCGGCTGGACTGCGCCTGATCCTTGTCTTCCATGTCTTCGAAATATGGTTTCAGTTGGCTAGCATGGAAGACTGGATAGATTTTCAGATGACGCGGCATGTCCAGTCGATATGATATTATCCCCACTTTGGCAACAATTTCGAAAGGACCCTCATATCGGCGAATCAGACTCTGATGTACGCCTCGCAGTGATTTGAACTGCCGTGGATTTAGTTTCACCATGACCCTGTCTCCAATCCTATAGTTGACCGGACGACGCTTCCTATCCGCAAATTTCTTCATTTTGCGGGCTGCCTTGTCAAGATATGACCTGGCTAGATCTGCTTGTTCCTCCCAAAACTTGGCCATGTGAAAAGCCCCCGGATTCTTCAATCCGACGTTGGCGGGCAATGATTGAGGAGTGTTGGGCTGTTGCCCAGTTGCAAGCTCAAAGGGACTCTTCCCGGTCGCCTCGCTGCGTTGCAAATTGTAAGAGAATTGAGCTATGTCCAGTAGCTTAGCCCAGTCTCTTTGATTGGCGCTGACATAATGCCTCAGATAGCATTCAAGCAGTGCATTAATCCTTTCCGTTTGCCCATCTGTTTGCGGATGGAAACTTGTTGAGAAGTGCAGTTGAGTTCCCAACAAGCTGAACAATTCTTTCCAGAATGCGCCGGTGAAACGAGGGTCTCGATCGCTTATGATGTGCTTAGGCACGCCCCAATATTTCACGATGTCCCTCAAGAATATACGTGCTGCCTCTTTAGCTTTGCAACCGGCAATGGTGGCCGAAAATATTGCATACTTGGTGAATCTGTCGACAACCACCATAATGGTGCTGAATTCCTCCGAATTTGGCAAACGCGTAATGAAGTCCATGGTTTTGGCAAACGCGTAATGAAGTCCATGGTTATGCTGTCCCATGGCTTTGCCGCAATTGGCAGCGGCTCAAGTAAACCCCCAGGAAGCGATATATTGAATGACATGTGTATTTCTTAAACAAATTATAATCTATATTAAGAAATAGTTGTAATTTTTAATTAAAAAATAAGAAAAAGACCCTACTTTCCCAAACCAGACCTTAAACCACCATAAAATAACCAAAAAAGTCATCAAACCTATTTAGACTTTGTTTAACACCATGGACGCTGACCATGGACGCTGCAGCTCCCTTTAACACCATGGACGCTGCAGCTCCTTTTCCCAACCAAAAATTCCCAAAACGCTCTCACCTCTATCCACTATTTTTTTCAAAGGTTCAATTTCTCCTTCCCATTCATTTCCCTCTCTCTTGCAGACGCAGTGGATGCTTTGCTCCATTAAAAATTGCTCTTTGCTTTGCTTCCATTACTGCTTTTCCCAAATCTTGTTGCTCGTTTTCCATTGTTTTGGTTCTTTGTTTTTTTCTTTATGCAATGACCTCATGGGTTGTTGTACTTTGAAACCCCACCCCAATTATTTGGTCGTATATCAACCTTTCCATCACTGCCCGTTAAAGCCCCCTTCACTCTTTTTTTCTTTCTCAAAACTAAATTAAAAATCATCTCAACCCACTCGATTGATATATTTTTACACGCAAAGAACCACTATCAAATCCAAATTGTGGTTATGTGTTCTTTTTAGTTTTTCAGATTTGGGGTCAATAAGGGAAATTGAAGGAAGTGTTAGTGGTTATGTGGTGGTGTAATAGTGGAGATTTATTATTTTTGGATTTGTTTAATGACGGACGGTGATTGTGGTGGTGATGGAAATTGTGTTTGTGTTTTGTCCTGTCATGGAGGGTGGAGATGGAGAAGATAATTTGGGGCAGAGAACGCCAGAAGATGGAGGAGAAAATTGGAGGAGGAGGTGGGGTCCACATTGATTTTAGGGAAAAAACAAAAAGAGGATAAACCTAATTTTAAAGATCTTCACGCGCTTAGATTTAAATGTAACACACAAAATTTGCCATGTGGGTTTTAAGAGAATATACTTCTGCCAAGCTGAGGTGTCTATATATGACAAGTTAATGTGTTCAAATAATCGTTAGGACTTAAAGAGATGCTTTATGTATTTCGCCAAAGTATCACTGTTTAATATATGGTGACGTCTCTCTATTTCCGTGGATTCCATAACAAAATAATATCATTCCTGACGTCGAAAGTCAGATGCAAATACGGAAGTCACTCTTAACATTGAGACTAACAAATCACATTGTCAATCAAGGTATGTTTAGTTAAACTTTTACAATATATTTTCTCATGTTTTTTCCCTTTAATTTTTGGGTCACATAAAAGTTACAAAATCTGATTGTAGGTGTTTGAGGGTGAAAGATCAAGAATTTAAACTTTTCAAAGTAGTCAGTAACTTCAAAGTTGTCACAAGAGTAGAAATGTTACGTGTGACAATTAATATATTTACTTACCCTATTTGATTATGTTCCCTTTAATGACTCTTGACATATATTGCTCTTTTAAATACTCCATAAAATTATTGTTCTTGTTATAAAATAAAGACTATAAAGTAAAGAAACCGAAGACAAGTATAGAGGGAGATTGATA
>AWOL01S0019877.1:0-62943 GCA_000715115.1 Nicotiana otophora
ATTCAGTGGGAGACCCATGATAAGTCAGCTTTTCCACAATTTCTGCCAAGATTCTCTCTAGTGAGATTGCAACGACTTTTGTCTGCGAGCTCGATCTTGCTTAGAACCCTCGATTTTGGTTAGCGCTTGATTTCGACTCGAGGTCATGATCTTGGTTCGAGCCCAATCCTGGTTCGAGCCCTCGAATTGATTCGAGGTCAATGTTAGCTGGTCTCTGGATTATCATCATGATAGATCTACTCTGCATCATGGTTCGATTTCAATCCGAGCTTGATAATGATATCGAACTCGACATGGATCGGCGTCCCTGGGTTCGAGGTTAGTTTGTTCCACCTTCGGGATCTTACTTCGATAGATAATCATTCGAACTCGATCGGACGTGCTAAGGCCGAAATCTATTTCAACCGTATACAAGATCATGTTGATTTTGTACAAATTTCTAGGATTTTTACTTTTTCTCATAACTTAGCTGAATTTTCAATTTCTTTGGTTCATGAAGTCTCTTGGGAAATGATGTTCTCAAATTGTATTGTAAAAGATGTTGCACACTTCTTGGGACATGTTGTAAGTTTTAATGCACAAATAACAATATAATACAATATAGACTTGTAGTATGAATCAGACAAATTAAAAAGCCTTTCCAATTCTTGAATTTCTGGACAAAACATGAAACTTTCTTGAACTTGGCAAAGCAGAATTGGCAGATAGAGGTCCATGTGAGCTCTTTCATCAAATTTCAGCACAAATTGAAGGCAGTGAAACATGCTTTAAGAAGCTGGAACAAGGCAACCTTTGGAGATATATTCCAGGAGATTGCAACCCTAGAGGAGATTATAAAAGTTCATAAGATTCAGTTTGAGCTCAATCCTTTTCAACTGAATAGAGAATTATTACATACGATGCAAGCTGACCTGACTAGACATTTAGCTATTGAGGAAGAGTTCTAGAGATAAAAGGCTAACATGTCCTGGTTCAAGGATGATGATGGAAACACACAGTTTTTCATGACCATGTGATGATGTCCAAAACATAATTCGATAAGAAATATGCTACGGTCGTATGCAATATAATTTACCCAATTATGAGTCAGGGTCGAATCCCACAGGGAGCTATGAAGCGTTCTAATTGACTCAATCACTAAATAATCTAAGTTGAACAAAAAGGATAAATATACTTGGATTTTGTGGATATTAACTAATGAATTAGATTCGACTAACTAACAACAAACTAAACTAGAAGTCTAGAATAACTTAAGAAATTTGTAGATGATAAAAAGCCTAAGGTAGAGAATCCCCCAATTGCCGGGCTAACATTGAGTGAAATCCTAAAATTTTATTTGGCATTATTCTATCAACCTTGGACCTAAAGTTGTTCGCTAGAGTTTTCCAACTACCAATGATATCATTCTTGAAATATTTTCCCCAAAATAATTAAGATAATAAACTCGTCCAATTCTAGGTCAAAGTCGAATCATGACGTCCCCATAACATTTCTAAATCGGGTTAAGTATTTCCTTAATTCAGCCTGAAGTACTGTTGATTGACTGACCCAACCTTGTTAACCTTTCCCAAGAATAACAAAAAATAGGGCATCAACAATTGCGAGCTCAAACAATTGAATTCATTAAAATCGCAGCCAAACAAATAGAATAAGTATCAATGATTCTGGAATATTTACTCAAAACCACCCAACAACGGGTTCATCAATACCCTACATAGAGAATTTAGCTACTCATGTTTATACTAAAAAAAATATAATGACTATTCTCAAAATAATCTCCATAAGAAACGAAAAATAAGAAAAGTTGAGAGAAACTCTTCAAATCTTCGATTAAGATGGTTTTTGGACTTTTTCAAGCCCTTACTTGCTTCGAAAGTAATGTTCTCTTCTTTCTAGGTCGAGATAGTGGTTGGGGAGGCGAAAAAAGCTTTTATATCATGTAACATTTACTCTAAAGACCAAAATATCCTTATAATATTTGCCCAAATATTTCTGCTCGCGCCCCAGGCTTGCGCCGTGCGCTCGACATTTAACCTTATCCAGATTAGCACACACTGAGCGCACATTAGAGGGAAAATGCGATGTTTTTGCACTTTGTCATTTTCTCCAATTTGAGCATATGTTCGTCCAAAAACTTCAAAATTCCTTCAATTCTTCTTTCAACTCCCTATCAACCAAAGAGCATCAATTAGGCACATTTTTGGTGAGTTTTAACCACTAAACTATTCAAGAACACTTGAGAATGAGGTTAAACTACTATCAAAATATAGAGAATTATGCCAAATATCACTACCCCATACTTACGCTTTTGCTCGTCCTCTAGCAAAGAAGGGAAATGGTTCAATCATAACACATAAGCAATCAAAACCAATTCAAAACTTCTCAACAAGCGGATTCCGATGAGATCAACCATGAAATTTAGAGATCCTTTCTTTTACTCATACTCACACATTGAAAATCAAAACCTCGCGATCACATAAATTCCATTGTACCTCACAAGCAAAGAAGTGCCCAAAAACTCACACACCATGTAATTAATCACATAATAATGGGGCAATTAGCAATCAACAACTCTCACACTCAGCAATAAGTTTCACATGCACATGCAATAGTACCATAAGCTTGCCCGTTTTGTCGCTATCCACTAATGTACGCATCTCAAGTAAAAATCAAGTAGGACTTTTCTATGGTTGTGATGTAGGCTTAAGGACATGCAGGATAATATGGGCAACATTGACTCAACTCCCTATGGCACTACCATCACATGATACTTAAGTACATTTCCTCTTCTTCTTCGTTTTGTTTTTTGTATATCATTCTCCCTTTCTAAATTATATACCAAAGCGAAGAACTTCCCAACATCACCATATATTGTCAAGCCATTGATAATAGCAGTCCAAATATAACCATCTTTGTATAGTAACTTCAAAACTAACAATGCCTCTTGGATGCACCCCCTACCTTGCATACATATCTCTTAAGGCTGTGCATATCTTTTATAATTTTCTAGGCATGTTCATAAAATTCACACTTTAGTTATACATCAACAACGAAAGATCTGTCATTAACACTCCTTCTATTTTGCACTAAAAAGCATGATTGACAACCCTTTTCTTTTGTTTCTTACACTACTTCCTTCACGCATTAAGTACTTTCACAATATTCAAGTGACGTGTGCCATTAGGTAATAGAGTAAGAATTTATTCAATTAACTTCACGGGCTAAGGGGCATCATTAGGCTATCAAAACAAGAAGGTGAACATGTCATTAGGTACAAAGGGGTTATCTAGGGATAGTTTATAATTATAGGTAGGTCAATTTAGGCTCGTGTGGCTAGACAAAGATGGCCTACAATCATTTCCTAACTTGAGAACATCCTCAGATTTCGCCTTAAACAACAAACCGAAAAAGTTCTAGACTGAAATGTGAACATGGAAATGATCAATTATAACTCACCACTCTATGTACATGGAATTCATAGTACACTCAATTTCAACCTTCCATACGAAAGCATGAGCTCAAAAAGAAAATTCAAGCATACCCGGTGACTCTCAGAAAAGGCTGCATATCAAGGCTCTGAACTTTCTTTCAAAACTCTTTTTCTTGTTTTGTTTTATTAAAAATGCCCGGTTAAAAAAAGGCTCCTTGGAAAAGAACCATGACAAAGAACATCCAAGAAGAATAATAAATCAAAATAAAAATAAATATTTCACAAACATAACAGACTCCCACCCCACACTTATGATCTTGCATTGTCCCCAATGCACATAAATAAAACAAGTAGGGTGTAGAAAACTTCCCTAAACTGTCACATCAGTAGTGGCTACATCCTCTGGCCTCGAGCCAGTAGCAATGTCGCCAAGAGAAGCAGTAGCAACAAAAGTGGTAGCATCGATCACATCTTAGCATAGAATAACGAGGGACATGCGATTGGGAGTGAGAAATTGCAGTAGGGGGTGAAACCCTGCGTCGCGAGGTCAACAAGCGCTCTAACTCTGCTGCTCCTGCAACTTTCACTTCTAATATTATAGATCATAAAAAATAGTACTTTTTCTTAACTTCTTTTTTCTTCATATATATAAGCTAAAACTAAAACTATGGTTCCTAATTTTGTTTTTGTAGAAAGATTAACAACCATTAGAAAGGTTAGAAACTTGGGGTATCTCCCAAGAAGTGCTTTATTTAACGTCGTGGCACGATGTATCACGACCCAATTTCCCCTATAGGCCGTGATGGCGCCTAATGTCTCTTCTAGGCAAGGCAACAGTGAACTAACCATGCATTTATTCTTTTTAACAATTTCGAAATAGTTGATTTTTTTTATTAAGTAAGTAAGAGGTGAAACATTTAATAAAATAAAGTGTAAACAAATATTGGAACATGTGTTGTGAAATAAATTCTCAAAAAGCTATCAAATGCCTACTTAGCATAATTCCAAGACATAGTGTCACAAGTGTATGAGGTACTAGTAGAATATACAAAACACTAAACTACTTTCTGAAATGGAGTAGACAGAAAGTAAATACAAAAGAGAGACTTTGGGTGCTGCAGAACGGACTCGGAAAGCAACTCACCACTAAGTCTCAGAATATCAGGGGTGCGCGCCGGGATGACTGCCAGATGTACCTGCCTCAGATCCTGTACGATTAGTGCATAAGTGTAGCGTGAGTATATAAACAACATGTACCCAGTAAGTATCTAGTCTAACCTCGAAGAAGTGGTGAGGATGGGTCGACATCGACACTTAGTATGGGCCAATAATAAAATACAGAAATTCTAAACATGTATGGAACATGGAAATAATAATAGTAACACAATAACAAGCAGTGAATAAATGGTTTCTTAACTGATAATAAATTCCAAAATCCCTAGCAGACACTACTAATCCCAAATCAATTTCTGTCATTAAATAAATTATAACATCTCAAGCCATAAACTAATATCAAGTGTAATCAGGCTCCGAGTATTATCACGCACGATTTATGCCGAGGTCGTACGACCTGATCCAACAATATGCTGTGCGCACTGCCGAGGATCGAACGACACGAGCCATAGATGCATCTATTAAACTACCAAGGCGAACGACCCGCTCCCATGAGAATAGAGAAGTTTACCTCGCTTACGGAAGTACTTGCGACGCGAGAGGACATGGATTTCTCAGAGTTATTAAATATTCTTCAATTCTTTCCCCAATATAAGAAATCTAACTTGGAAGTTTTCAACTTTAAAATCTCTAGTCCCAGCTCTATTAAGGATAATTAATGTGCATAACAAACATGACAGTGCAATTAAAGCATGGTGTAAACCTAAGACTACCCAGACATCTCATGGAATATAGCTACGCACGGACTCTCTCCACCTAGTGCGTACGTATCTATCCACAAAAAGTAATTCACAACACAAATACACTTAAGGGGAGGAGTTCCCTCTTACAAGGTTAGGCAAGAGACTTACCTCGTTCTCAAGCTCACTTCCGGTCCACAAATACGCTCTAAATCCTCAACTTGGTGCCAAACAATCCGAACTAGCCAAATATTATATAAATAAGTCAATATATACTTAAAAGTTCATAATTTAACTATTAGGGTAATTACCCACCCCTAATTGGAAGATTCCTAAAATTCATCCCCGGACCCACATGCCCGGATTCTGGAAAATTTCAAAGATAATTATTACCTATAACCTTACGAACTCAAATATATCATTTTCACCCAATTCCATAATCATTTTCGTGGTTAAATTCCTTTTATCTTTTTATCAAAACCTAGTTTTGTTTTTAACTAAACCCATAATTTTTAAAATTTTACATGTTAAAATCTACCCATAATCTATGTATTAGAATTTCATTGGGTAGGAATTACATACATTCAATAGCTAGGTGGAAACCTCTCTCTAAGAAGCTCCTAAAATCGTCCAAGAAGTAAACTAAATGAACCAAAATGGCCTAAGTCCTGTCTTAAATGAATCTCACTGCCTCCCAATGGTTCCGCTTTTGCGGAAAATGCATCACAGATGCGGCCCTCCCCAGCTGGATTCCTTCTACTTCTGCGGCGCCCTTTTCGCATCTGCGGCCTCGCAGATGCAGTCGAGCCTTTGTACCTGCACCCCTGCCCTTCCAGCTCAAGGCCGCTTCTTCTGACCACTGACCACTTTTGCGATCGTGCATCTGCGCCCCCATGTCCACACCTGTGGACTCAGCCCACGCAGCCCAATTTTGCACCTGCGGCCAATCCTTCGCAGGTGAGAACGCATCAGAAGCCCTGCTGCTTCAACAACTGCTTCCAAGTCCAAACGAGTTCCGCGCATCATCCGAATGGCATCCGAGGCCCCAGAGGCTCGTCCAAACATACCTACAAGTTAGAAATCATAAAACGGACCTGCTTGACCTCTCGAAACATAGAAAAAAACACCAAAACTTGGAATCACACTTCAAACCAAATCGAATCGACTTATGAACTTCACGTTCTTCCAACTTGCTCTGAACGCGCCGAATCATACTTAAACTACTCGGAATGACACCAAATTTTGCGTGCAAGTCTTAAATAACCATACAGAACTATTTCGGGGCTCGAAATGCCAAACGTACCTCGATAATACCAAAACCAACTTCAAACCAAATTTAAAGAACTTGAAAAACCTTCAATGTGCCAATTTTCAGTATTAAGCGCCGAAATGCTCCCAGGTCATCCAAAACCCGATCCGAACATACGGAGAAGTCCAAAATCATCATACAAACATGTTGGGACCATCAAATCCCGATTCCGAGGTTGTTTACTACAAATGTTGACCCAAGACAAACTTACCCCTTTTAAGCCAATAATAAGGAACTAAGTGTTCCAATTTCAATCCGAACCATTCCAAACCCGAACTAACCATCCCTGCAAGTCATAAAATAGTAAAAGCATATAAGGGGAGTCTTATTTAGTAGAACAAGGTTTTAGAAAGCAAAACGACCGGTCGGGTCATTATATTCTCCACCTCTTAAACAAACATTCGTCCTCGAAGGGGTCTAGAATCATACGTGGAGCACCGAATAAGTGTGGATATCTGTTCCACATATCCTCCTCGGTCTCCCAAGTCGCCTCCTTGACTGGTTGACCCCTCCACTGAGCTTTTATCGCATAAATCTTCTTGGAACTCAACTGGCAAACCTGCATGTCAACAATGGCAACTAGCTCCTTCTCATAGCCCAGACTCTCATCTAGCTGAACCGTGTTGTAGTCTATCACATGCGACCTGTTGGCATGATACCTCCGGAGCATAAACACGTGGAAAATCGGATGAACTCCTAATAGACTGGGAGGCAAATCAAGCTCATAAGCAACCTCCCCAACTCGTCTCAACACCTTAAATGGACCTATAAACCTTGGGCTCAACTTGCCCTTCTTCCCGAACCTCATAATTCCCTTCATTAGAGAGACCTTCAAGAGAACCTTCTTGCCCACAATAAATGATAAATCACGCGCCTTCTGATCCGCATAACTCTTCTGTCTTGACTGTGCTGTGCGAAGTCGCTCCTGAATCAACTTTACCTTTTCCAAGGCATCCTTCACCAAATCAATACTATATAACTTAGCCTCACCGGGCTCAAACCATCCGATGGGCGTACGACATCGCCGACCATATAAAGCCTCAATGGAGCCATCTTGATGCTGGACTGATAAGAGTTGTTGTATGTAAACTCGTCCAAAGGCAAGCATCAATCCCACTGCCATCCGAAGTCAATTACACATGCTATGAGCATATCCTCCAAGATCTGAACCGTCCGCTTTAACTGCCCATCGGTCTGCGGATGAAAGGCTGTGCTGAGCTTTACCTGGGTCCCCAACTCACACTGTACTGCTCTCCAGAAATGCAAAGTAAACTGGGGGCCTCTATCTGATATAATGGAAACAGGCACACCGTGTAACCGAACAATATCCTGAATGTAAATCTGGGCTAATCTCTCTGAAGAATACGTGGTCACGACCAGAATAAAGTGTGCCGACTTGGTCAACCTGTCTAATGACCCAAACTGCATCAAACTTCCGCAAGGTCCGCGACAACCCAACTACGAAGTCTATAGTAATGCGCTCCTATTTCCACTCAGGTATAGTCATCTGTTGGAGTAGGTCATCTGGCCTCTGGTGCTCATACTTAACATGCTGGCAATTTAGGCACCTTGCTATATACTCAACTATGCCCTTCTTCATCTACCGCCACCAATAATGCTGCCTTAGGTCGCGATACATCTTGGTCGCACCTGGATGAATTGAATACCGAGAACTGTGTGCCTCATCTAAGATTTTCTCCCTCAAGCCATCAATATTAGGAACACACAGGCGACCCTGGAGTCGCAAAACACCATCCTCACCGATAGTGACCTCCTTGGCACCACCCTGTAGTACCGTCTCTCTAAGGAACAACAAGTGTGGATAATCATACTAGCGAGCCTTGATCTGCTCGAATAGTGAAGACTGGGCGACGATGCATGCAAGAACTTGGCTGGGCTCTAAAATATCCAACCTCACAAGTTTGTGAGCTAAGGACTAAATGTCCAAAGCTAATGGCCTCTCCTCTGCTGAAATGAATGCCAAACTACCCATACTCTCTGCCTTTCTACTCAAGGCCTACACAACCACATTCGCCTTGCTCGAGTGATAAAGGATGGTAATATCATAATCCTTTAGTAACTTAAGCCACCTGTGCTGCCTCAAATTGAGATCCCCCTGCTTGAACAAATGCTGCAAGCTACATTGATTGGTGTAAACCTCACAGGACACCCCATAAAGATAATGCCTCCAGATCTTAAGAGCATGAACTATCGCAGTCAACTTCAAATCACACACGGGGTAATTTTTCTCGTGGAGTTTCAGCTGACATGTAGCATATGCAATAAATCACCCTTCCTACATCAATAAACAACCCAGGCCAACGCGTGAAGCATCGCAATACACAATATACATTCTTGAACTGGAAGGCAACACTAACATCGGTGCTGAAGTCAAGGCGATCTTGAGCTTCTGAAAGATCACCTCGTAATCGTCAAACCATTGGAATGAAGCACCCTTCTGGGTCAATCTAGTTAAAGGTACTGCAATAGATGCGAAGCCCTCCACAAACCGACGATAATAATCTGCTAACCCCAAGAAGCTCCTGATCTGGATCACTGTGGTAGGACGAGGCCAACTTTGAACTGCCTCGATCTTCTTGGGATCAACCTTAATACCCCCGCCTGATACAACATGCCCCAAGAATGTCATAGAATCTAACTAAAACTCACACTTGAAGAACTTAGCATATAGCTTCTGTTCCCGCAAGGTCTAAGGCACTACTTTCAAATGCTGCTCGTGCTCCTCCATGCTACGCGAGTAGATCAAAATGTCATAAATGAAAACAATGATAAACGCGTCAATATACGGCCCGAACACCCAGTTCATAAAATCTATAAACGCCGCGGAGGCGTTAGTCAAACCAAAGGACATCACTAGAAACTTATAGTGTCCATATCTAGTTCGGAAAGCCATATTCGGAACATCTGAATCACGAATCTTCAACTAATGGTACCCCGACATCAAGTCAATCTTAGAGAACACCTTGGTACCCTGCAACTGGTCAAATAAATCATCAATATGCTACAACGAGTACTTGTTATTAATGGTAACATTGTTCAACTGGCGGTAATCAATGTACATCTGCATAGTACCATCTTTCTTCTTCACTAATAACACCGGTGCACCGCAAGGCGACACACTTGGTCTGATGAGCCCCTTTGCTAGCAACTCCTCAAGCTATTATTTCAACTCCTTCAACTCTTTTGGAGCCATGCAATATGGTGGAATAGAGATAGGCTGGGTACTTGGAGCCAAATGAATACAGAAATCTATATCACGATGTTGTGGTATGCCTGGAAGATCAGAAGGAAACACATCGGAGAACTCTCGAACCACGGGTACTGAATCAATCACCGGGGTCTCCGTAGTAGTATCCCGAACATAAGATTGATAAGCCAAAAAACCCTTCTCGACCATGTGTCGATCCTTCAAAAAAGAGATAATCCGAATAGATGCACTGACAGACGAACCTTTCCACTCCAATCTAGGGAGATCTGGCATCGCCAGTGTAACCGTCTTGGCATGGCAATCAAGGATGGCGTGATATGGAGACAACCAATCCATGCTCAGGATGACCTCAAAGTCGGTCATATCAAGCAATAGAAGATCCGCCCTAGTCTCATAACTATAGAAAGTCACGATACAGGGGTCGGTAGATCCAATCCACCACAACAGAATCGCCCACTGGCGTGGACACATATACAGGAGTACCCAAGGACTCACGAGGAACACCTAGGAAATGAGCAAACAAAGATGAAACATATGAATAGGTAGACCCTGGATCAAATAGTACTGAAGCATCCCTACCAAAAACAGAAATAATACCTATGACCACGACATCTGAGGCCACTGCATCTGGTCTGGCTGGAAAAGCATAGAACCTAGTTGGAGTGCCACCTGCCTGGCCTCCACCTACATGACCTCCACCTCTAGGACGCCCCCTACCCACCTGCCCTCCGCCTCTGGGCGGTCAGATGACTGGTACGGTAACTGGTGCTGTAATCATAGGCTGATGACCCTACTGTACTAACTTGCCCCGAAGTCTGGGACAAAACTTCTTCATGTGGACAAGATCCCCGCACTTGTAACAACCCCTCTAAACGGTAGGTTGCTGATATGAAGTCTGACCCTAATGTCCTGAATACCCACTGGTGGAACCCTGAATAGCTAGTGGGCGGTAGGAACTCTCTGGCATGACGAAAAATAGGGCCGTACTGGAGCACCCCGAGAAGGCGACGGTGCTAGATATGCGGGCCTGCTAGACTGACCTCTCCCAAACTGACCTCTGGCCCAAGACGTAGCACCACTGAACCCTCCGGAATAGAGGAACCACTTGTCTCTCGGCACCTGCTCTCGGCTCTACTGACGAACACCCTTGATCCTCCGAGCTATCTCCAGGACTAGCTCATAAGAAGTCTCCATCTCAACCTCTCAGGCCATATTGGCCTGGATACCATAGTGCAACCCAACAACAAACCTCCGCACTCTCTTTGCATTGGTGGGAAGTATCATAAGTGCATGGCGAGACAACTCAGAGAATATCACCTCATAGTCGGTCACTGACATCTGACCCTGCTAGAGCTACTCGAACTGAAACCGCAACTCTTACCTCTTAGAGGGTGGAATATACATATCCATAAAGATACGTGTGAACTGGCCCCAAGTCAAGGGAGGAGAACCCGCTGGTCTGCCAAAAAGATATGACTACCACCATCTTCGGGCCCTGCCCTCCAGCTGAAAGGTGGTAAAGTCGACCCCGTGGGACTCTATTATCCTCATATTGTGAAGTCTGTCCTTGCAACAATCAATAAAGTCCTGGGGGTACTCATGTTATGCACCTCCAAAGACAAGAGGGTGTAGCCTGGTCCATCTGTCCAATAACTTTTGCGGCTCGCCGATAGCAGTTGATCTGGGCTCAGGTATAGCTGCTGTAACTGGCTGGGCTCCGCCCATGGGTAGTGTGCCCGGGGTATGATATACGACATTTGCATGCCTAGGAGCCTGAGCGGTAGGGGTCTGTTCTCCCCTTCCCACCTGAGATGTGGCTAGGTCTGCTATAAATAAACTAGCCTGAGTCATAGAATCCATGAACCGCAACATACGACCCATGACCTCCTGGAATCCTAGTGCGGGAATGAAATCCGCTGGGGCTGGCTCAGCTGCAGGCACCTCGCCATACTCCTCAATAGTAGGATCCTCCATAGAATCCACTAGTGTCACAATTGGAGCAACTCTAGGACATCCTCGTCCCCTACCACGAGCCGGAGCCTTCCCTCGGTCTATGCCTCAGCCTCTAGCAACAGGGGGAGAAGCTCCTCCATGGTCAGGTACATCCTCCACACGCGTTCTCACCATTTGTGAGAGAATAAGAGAAAGATACTTAGCAAAACATCAACTGCTCGATAAGAGATGAAGAAAGAGTAGTTTCCTAACACCCTATAGCCTCTCGAAGATAAATGCGGATGTCTCCGCAAGACTCTATTAGGCTTGCTCATAACTTGTGAGACCTACATGAACCTAGTGCTCTGATACCATGTTGTCACGACCCAATTTTCCATATAGGCCGTGATAGCACCCAACGTCGCCACTAGGCAAGCCAATCGTGAACTGGCTATGTATTTATTCTTTTTAACAATTTTGAAATAGTTGATTTTTATTTATTATGTAAGTAAGAGGCGAAAAATTTAATAAAATAAAGTGTAAACAAATATAGGAACATGTGTGGTGAAATAAATTCTCAAAAGCCATCAAATGTCTACTTAGATTCCAAGACATGGTATCACAAGTGTATGAGCTACTAGTAGAATATATAAAACACTAAACTACTGTCTGAAATGGAGTAGACAGAAAGTAAATACAAAAGAGAGATTTCGGGTGCTGCAGAACGGACTCGAAAAGCAGCTCACCACTAAGTCTCGGAGTATTAGGTGTACGCACCGGGATGACTGCCAGATGCACCCGCCTCATATCCTGCACGATTAGTGTAGAAGTGTAGCACGAGTACATAAACAACATGTACCCAGTAAGTATCCAGTTTAACCTCGAAGAAGTAGTGACAAGGGGTCGACCTCGACACTTACTATGGGCTAATAATAAAATGCAGAAATTCTAAACAAGTATGGAACATGGAAATAATAATAATAACACAATAACAAGCAGTGAATAAATGGTTCCTTAACTCATAATAAATTCCAAAATCTCTACTAATCCCAAATCAATTTCTGTCATTAAATAAATTATAACCTCTCAAGCCATAAAATAATATCAAGTGTAATCAGGCACCGAGTATTATTAAGCACGATTTATGCCGAGGTCGTACGACCCGATCCAAAAATATACTGTGTGCACTTCTGAGGGTCAAATGACATGAACCACAGATGTATCTATTAAACTACCGAGGTGAACGACCCACTCCTATGAGAATAGAGAAGTTTACCTCGCCCACGGAAGTACTTGCGACGCTAGAGGACATGAATTTCTCAGAGTAATTAAATACTCTTCAATTATTTCCCCAATATAAGAAATCTAACTTGGAAGTTTCCAATATTAAAATCTCTAGTCCCAGCTCTATTCAGGATAATTAATATGCATAACAAATATGACAGTACAATTAAAGCATGATGTAAACTTAAGACTACTCGGACTTCTCATGGAATATAGCTACGCACGGACTCTCGTCACCTAGTGCGTACATAGCTCCCCACACAAGTTATTCACTACAAAAATACACCTAAGGGGATGAGTTCCCTCTTACAAGTTTAGGCAAGAGACTTACCTTGTTCTCAAGCTCACTTTCAGTCCACAAATACGCTCTAAATCCTCAACTTGGTGCCAAACAACCCAAACTAGCAAAATATTATATAAATAAGTCAATATATACTCAAAGTTTCATAATTTAACTACTAGGGTAATTACCCACTCCTAATTGAAAGATTCCTAAAATACTCCCCCGGGCCCACATGCCCGGATTTCGGAAATTTTCGAAGATAGTTGTTACACATAACCTCACAAACTCAAATATATTATTTTCACCCAATTCCATAATCATTTTCGTGGTTAAATCCTATTTTTATCAAAACCTAGGTTTTTCAACTAAACCCATAATATTCACAATTTTATATGTTAAAATCTACCCATAATCTATGTATTAAACTTACATCAGGTATGAATTACTTACCTTCAATAGCTAAGTGGAAACCCCTCTCTAAGAAACTCCAAATATCGCCCAAGAAGTGAAATAAATGAATCTAAATGGCCTAAGTCGCGTACTAAATGAACCTCAGTGCCTCCCAGTGGTTCTGCTTCTGCGGAGAATTGGTCGCTTCTGCGGCTCCGCATCTACGAAAAATGAATCATAGATGCGGCCCTCTCCAGATGGCCTCCTTCCGCTTCTGCGACGCCCTCTTCGCATCTGTGGGATCGCAGATGCGGTTGAGCCTTCGCCCCTGCCCCTCCAGATCAAGGCAGTTTATGCGGAACACTGACTGCTTCTTTGGTCGCGCATCTGTGCCCCCATGTACGCACCTGTGGACTCTGCCCACGCATCCCAATTTTGCACATGTGGCTAATCAGCCGCTTCTGTGGTGCCGCACCTGCGGCCAATCCTATGCAGGTTCGAACGCACCAGAAGCCTATTGCTTTAGCAACTTCTTCTAAGTCCAAAAGAGTTTCGCGCATCGTTCGAATGGCATCTGAGGCCCCCGAGGACTCGTCCAAACATACCAACAAGTTTGTAATCACAAAACGGACATGCTCGACCTCTCGAAACACAGAAAAAACACCAAAACTAAGAATCACACTCCAAACCAAATCGAATCGACTTATGATTTTAAGTTTTTCCAACTTGCTCCGAACGCGCCGAATCATATTTAAACTACTCGGAATGACACCAAATTTTGCGTGCAAGTCTTAAATCACCATACAAAACTATTCCCAAGCTCAAAAACTCAAACAGACCTCGCTAACAACAAAACAAACTTCAAACCAAATTTAAAGAACTTGAAAAATCTTTAATGTGCCAACTTTCAGTATTAAGCGCCGAAACGTTCCCGGGTCATCCAAAACCCGATTCGAACATACACCCAAGTCCAAAATTATCATAAGAACCTATTGGGACCGTCAAATCCCGGTTCTGAGGTTGTTACTGCAAATGTTGACCGAAGTCAAACTTATCCCTTTTAAGCAAATAATAAGGAACTAAGTGTTCTGATTTCAACCTGAACCCTTCCAAACCTGAATTAACCATTCCCGTGTAACGACCTGACTTGTTATTTTGAGAATTAGCATCCTATTCAGCAGCTTAAGATCTCGAGAAATCTCGTACAACGTATATGACTTGCGTGTGTGGTTGAGTTTGGTTTTCGGATGATTCGGGATCAAATTGGGAGAACAATTCTTATTTAAGAAGCTTAAAAGAAAAGAGTTGATCAGAGAGTCAACTTTTGAGCAAACGACTCCGGAATGGAATTTTTATGATTCCAATATCTTCTTATGGTGATTTCAGACTTCGGCGTATGCCCGAATTTGGATTTGGAAGTCCGTAGGACAATTCAACTCATTTTGGCGAAAACTGGAACAGTTGAAGTTTTAAATATTTATAAGTTTGGCCAAAGGTTGATTTGATGATAACGGGGTCAGATTTCGATTTTGGAAATTGGAATAGGTCTGTGGTGTCATTTATGACTTGTGTGCAAAATTTGAGGTCAATCGGACTTGATTTGATAGGTTTCAACATCGAATGTAGAATTTGGAATTCAGAAGTTCATAAGTTTCTTAGGCTTGAATTGATGCATGATTTGTGATTTTGAGGTTTGGTACCTCGGGAAAATTCTTGGATAAATCTTTTGTGAAAGTGGTGGTTGCCGAAATAAACTTGACCCGGACGAAATAGAAAAGATTTCCCGTCACCAGCGCCCAGGGTAGCGTGGGGCGCTAGCCCTGGCACTGGGATTTTTAAGGTTATGGAAACATGGCCACATGTAGTGCTCCACACCACCTGTGGCGCTCGAAATATTTGTTTGCTCACTTCGGGGTTCGTTTTTCCCCATTCCTCTTGGCCGCAATTTGGGGGTTTCCTCCACTCTCTCAAGACCTCCAACTCCCCCCATCTCCAAGGTAAGTAATCGCTATTAATTTGGTATTTTATTCTATCATTTCCACTCTAGAACTAACTCAATCTACCATGAAATGCTTAGATCTTCAAAACATTTCTTTAAGAACTCAAAAGAGGATTTTGGCAAGATGTTACCCAAAAGGTAATCCTACACCCTTAGATATATATGCATGGAGTTATTATGAGTATGTAAGCAAGAAATAAGTATTAGCACTTATTGGATGGTGCTTGGAAGCCATAAATACTTAAACTAGATTATTGGGTGTTGTAGAGATTTTATAATGAATTAATTAGTAACAATTGGGTGGATGTGAGTTCATTGATGATTTTAATGGTGATAAAAAGGTTGTTTGTAGAAGAAGGATGGCTTAGTATTTCTTGTTGGTGGTAAGGAGGGATATTTGGATGAAGAAACACCATTACTAGAGGTAGTAAAGTGCTATGTACACTAGGTATTTGATAAAATGCCTAAATGACCAAAAATATGGAAATTCATTTACTAATATTGGTCCAATTAGATTATGTTGACGTAGATTGAAGTTTTAAGAGTAGTAGGAGGCTTTAATATCCCTAAAGAGCTGAATTAAGGAAGCTCGATTTGTGGCGATCTTATTTTCGAGGGATTTTCAAGGAAATCATCTGGATTTGAGCCGTTCGGAGGTGGCTTCACTCACGAAGATCATTTAAATTATTTGTTTAGTTTCGTCGAGGTAAGTGTATTGTCTAACTTTGTGTGGGGGAAACCACCCCTTAAGATTTGAGATGATTGTGTCATTCGTGTTATGTGAAGGTCGTGTACGCGAGGCGATGAGTGGGTACATGACCTATATATGGTATTTGATCGGTTCGGACTGTTAGGCTCCCTTAATGTAACTAATTGTAACTATAGTTTCATGACTACATCTTTTATGTTTGAATTGTTTGTTCGTGCATTACTTGAAATTGTTAGCAGATGTTCCATCTTTATTGTTAAGATCATCTAATATGCCAATTATTTATTGTAACCACTCGTTGAATCCATGCTTTACCCGCTACATGCCTTAATTATCAATTGATGCTCATAAATTGTGCCTTGGCTTATGGATTGTCATTTCCTTGCTATTTGATTTCGTGAGCTATCGTGTAACCTTTTTCATTAGTTGTGACTTCTTCGTGTAGCCTAGTTATTCCTTTTGATTTTGTGGTATACCGTAGTTGGTTTTAAATTGGTTGCTTAATTTGTGTTGCTTGAGGGATCGGGTTGCACGCCGCAACAAATATGATTTATTATTATGAGGGATTGGGTTGCACGCCGCAACATATATGATTTATTATTGTGAGGGATCAGGTTGCACACCGCAACACATATGATTTATTATTGTGAGGGATCGGGTTGCACGCCGCAACATATATGATTTATTATTGTGAGGGATCAAGTTGCACGCCGCAACAAATATGATTTATTATTGTGAGGGATCGGGTTGCATGCCGCAACAGATATGATTTATTATTATGAGGGATCGGGTTGCACGCCACAACAGATATGATTATTATTATGTGGGGTCGGGTTGCAAGCCGCAACAGATATGATTAATATTGTATGGGATCGGATTGCACGCTGCAACAAATATGATTATTATTGTGTGGGATGGGGTTACATGCCACAATAGATATGATTAATATTGTATGGGAATGAGTTGCACGCCGCAACAGATATGATTATTATTATGTGGGATCAGGTTGCAGTCGCAACAGATATGATTAATGTTGTGTGAGATCGGTTTGCACGCCGCAACAAATGTACAAGTATGAAATTATTGTGATATTAAGGTTAATTTCGATTGTGATTCTCATGATGCATTTCATGCTAGGACGGTTACTGTGGTTTCTTAAATCACTTCATTTTATTTTGATCATAATTAATTAACCGTCAATATATTAAAAATGGAATAATATGGACTTCTTGCATGAGTCATGCATCCTATGTGATATGTTAAGTTGCTGAGAATTTAGCAGAGGTAAATGAAAGAATTTTCAATCTGTTCCCCTTGTGTGTTTCAAAAATAAAACTCATATCTTATTTGGAGATTTTCTAATTTAAATGGTGATTATATTTTTACTCTAATTGATATCTTAACCTTCTCATTATCTTATCGTCGTGTAATTTGCGTGAAATATTTTTATTTTATTTTCTTTTAATAAATTCCATATTTATCTTGTTAAAACTTGATTGAATGTCTTATTTTGTATAAATATAATATTTTTTCGGATCTCATATACTTCTAAATTAAACTCAATTGATATTCTATTTGTACAACCCCTCTACTATTTTACCTTATTTAAATCCTAAATTGGCTTAATGACCCATTTGAATTGTGTTTAAATTATTCATTGGTCATCTTGGTTGATATTGATACGGAAATTATACATATGGTAGCACGAGGATCTTGCCGTACAAAAGTGATTCAGAAGATGTGGGCACAAGATGCCACATGTGTAAGAATTGGAAGTTGTGAATCATGAATTGAGATTTTGAGGAGTGATACCTCGGGTAATTTATGTTAAAATACATACATTATAAACAATTTAATTGATTGATTTGTCATATGATTCCTTACTTGAACCCATTCATATGTCATTTGTACTCTGACTATGTTGTTGGTTAATTTCTTGATTGTTTTCTCGTTGCCATCCATGTTCTCTTTGTTATCATTATTGATTTGAATTGGAAATTCTTCTGTTATTGGCCTTACATTGAAATTCTTTCCTTGTTAGCTTTATGTAACATTTTGTATAGGTTTATATGTCCAGTAGGTGTCTTGACCTGGTCTCGTTACTACTCTATCGAGGTTAGGCTTGATACTTATTGGGTACCGCTATGGTGTACTCATGCTACTCTTTTGCATATTTTTGTGCAAATCTAGGTACCTCAGAGTTGTTGATATTCCTGTTATCTGACCTTGCATCTCTTTGGAGACTCAAGGTACACCTGCTGTCACTTTCGCAAGCCTCAGAGTCACCTTCTAATATGTTTTTTGCACTGTTTGATTCTATTCTGGAACTATTGTACTTACAGATTTTCTAACAAACTATGTAGAGCTTTTGCCTTGTACTACTGGTTTTGGGATTGTAGGAAATTTCTATTTCATAATTAATATTTGTTGGTTGAGTCACCACTAATTCAGTAAGTGTTAGGCTTACCTAATCCCTAAAATTAGGTTCCATCATGACATCCTACAGAGGGAAATTTGGGTCGTGACAAGTTGGTATCAAAACTCTAGGTTCATGGGTGCTACAAGTCATAAGCAGGTTTAGTAGAGTCTTGGGGATCGGTACAGAGACATTTGTACTTATCTTCGAGAGGCTACAAAAACTATTAGGAAATTACACTTTTTTGTGCTTATTGTGCGATATTGATTCAGCTTGAAGCATATATTTGTTATTCATTCACATCCACTCGTGTATGACATTGCGCACTCGGTATCAGCTATGCGCTGATGGTTTGTGATGTCGCAGATAGACTACGAGGGAGCCATGGATGCTCAAACATCATCTCAACGTGTGGTTACGACTGAAGATGCAAATGTATTGATGGATCACTCAGTGATTTACGTGGGGGTGAACCGGATTTTGGTATATGGTTGATGTGTACGAGCTGTGAAGTTTAGTATTGTGGATCATCGAACGTTGTGTCCTATGGCTTCACGCCAAGTGGGGAAGTTCACTATAGACGAACATATTGCAGGGTCATGTGTTATATCTGTTTTGGCATGAGATGTACATATGTGGTATTGAAAGGTTTCCCAAATTTTGCACATATTTAAGGCTTGAGATTTTGCAGGTGATAATGTTGGGACTTGTGGTATGTATACATCCTTAATAATCCTATATTTCAGTATCAAAGGAGTTAGAGAAACAACTTCAAATTTACATAAGGTCTATTCAACGTGGACGTCTCGGTTGCGGCAGTATGGGGTGCTTCAGAGGAAGTACGATGGTTGATGAGCTTATGGGCTACGTGGTTCATGCCAAGATTTGTCTGTACGGATCTTTACTTTTGGGATCGTCATGTACAAATAGGGGGAGTATTACCTCAAGGAAGAATCGAGGAATATGTGAAGAAATGGTCAGCTCGGCGGTGCTGGGTCAGCATAGCAAAGGAAGAAATTGGCCTTTTGAGAGATTATTCTCCAGTTTATGGCAAGTCTATGAAGAGGGCAGACCAGCCAAAGCAAAACCACTTACTTGGGCTCAGGTTTCAGAGATATTTTTGAGGGAGTTTGTTCCCCAAACTCTACGGAATGTGTGGCACATAGAGTTTGAATGGCTACGTTAGGACACTATGACGGTGTTAGAATATGCCATCAGGTTTAAAGAGTTAGCCCGTCATACTCTTACTTTGGTTCCTATATCTAGAGAGCGAGTCCACAGATTCATTAAAGGACTCAGTTATGATCTTAGGTTCTGTATGACACGGGGGATACAAGATGATACTTCATTTTAGCAAGTGGTGGAAATTGCCAAGATGTTAGAACGTGTTTGAGGTGAGGAAAAGAAAACTAGGGAGACCAAGAGGTCTCGAGGTTCTGGAGAATTCAGTGGATGCTACTCTGCAGCTATAACTCAATATGGTAGAGACTCGAGCAGTCGGTCAGCTCAGTTCGCGCATCAAATTAATCGGGGTGCACCAGTAAGTTCTTTTACTGCACCACCGACACAAGATTCCTATAATGGTTATTCCAGTTATCCGGCACATACTCAGTATGAGCAACAAAACCCGTAGAGGGGTTGTTATGAGTGTGATGATACTAGGAACATCATGAGAGATTGTCCCAGACTTGAGAGAAACATATTACATCAGATCACACAAGCCACATGCTCTATTTCAGTTGCTACTCTACCTACATATTCAGTTAGGGGTGAAGGACAAGCAATTAGAGGGCGTCCTAGAGGTGGAGGACCGACCCGTTGATATAATTGATATGAATTGGATGAGGCCGTTACACCAGATTGTATCGTTACTGGTATGATTTAATTCATAATAAAGGAGCACTATTCTTATTTTGATTCGATTCCGATTATCGAGGTGAGATATCCTTTCATGCTCCTTATATGGTGAGTTTGTGAATTTGTAATCTACTCCCGTGATTATCCCCCTTTGGATATTTGATGGTGTTAGCCCGTGTCTATCATTATGTTTTGTACACTATTGAGGGCTATGAGTCCAAAAGTGACTTTCTGTTACTCACTATAGTGGGTTTTGATGTAATTTAGGGATAATTGATTACAATTATTTGAATTATATGCCCTACCGGTATGAGAGTTCATTATGTGTCGTGATTGTGTTTAACATAAATTATTTTAAAGAGGAAAATGAAAGATTTCGATTAGCACGATGTACATATTACTTGTGATTCAGAGCCGAGGATGAAATCCTAGCATTTTAATATAATGTGATATGTTTAAACCGGGCTACGTACCACAATGGAATTTATATCACGATGAAATCTTTGTGATGAAAATTTATGTGTTTAAATTCTCCTTTGTGAAATTAAATTTGTACTATAGTACTGATAGGGAGTCATGACTGTTAGGTTTATTTGATAATTCTTATGTGTGTTCCTCTGTGCATAATTAGCCATGTTCGTGTTGTAATTATTGAGTTTTAGCCTATGAGGTGAGTGCCCAGGTGACGTTAAATGTGACTCATTAATTCAAGTAAATAATTATGAGGCCTTCATGCCTCGTTGTCAGTGAAGGTTTGAAACGAGATTTTTGTTAACATGAAGTTAAGCGACGATGCTGTAATTGGTTATAAACAACTATTAG
This sequence comes from Nicotiana otophora, assembly GCA_000715115.1. Lineage (NCBI taxonomy): Eukaryota > Viridiplantae > Streptophyta > Magnoliopsida > Solanales > Solanaceae > Nicotiana > Nicotiana otophora. The sequence goes on from AWOL01S0019877.1 coordinate 21,514, forward strand.
GACCAGAGATGTGGTTATGGGCATATGCATATTGCGATACGTTATGTAGTTGTGCCGTGCGAGCATAGGCACACGTTGTCATAGACGGCTGAGACTAATACCGTGTGTTGATATGAAAATCGAACCCTTTGGAAAATGATTGAAGTGTAAGAAAATTAGTTTTAAAGTTTATAAGTGTGGATAGGAAAATTAATCTCAATTGAGATGGTGTTGTCAAACCTATGTCGGTTGTGGTGACGTGGTATCACCCGATGTAAGAGTAAAATCAGCAATTTGATAACCTCAGAATAATTCTAAGCACGTTCGAGGACGAACATTTGCTTAAGAGGTAGAGGATGTAACGACCCGACTTGTCGTTATGAGAATTAGCGTCCAGTTCAATGGCTTAAGATCTCCAGCAACCTCGTAATACGTATTATGACTTGCGTGTATGGTTGAGTTTGGTTTTCGGATGATTCAGGATCAAATTGGGAGAACAATTCTGTCACGACCGAAAATCCAACTAGTCATGATGGCACCTAACCCAACCCGTTAGGTAAGCCAATTACCAACTATCCAATTCCAATGAAATCAATTAAAAGAAATATTGAAAACCAATACATTTCCCCAAGAACTGGTAGTACAAATCGTGAGCTTCTAAGAATATAGTATACAAAGCGGAAATGAAATAAATACATAGTCTGTTTGAATAATATATAAACAGAGCTATTATAAATCTAAGGCTACCCTGAACAAGAGGCAGCTACAACAGGAACGCAGGTACATCTTCAAATCCCGCAACCATCGAGCACAACAACAACAACAGCCAACATCTGCACGCAATGTGCAGAAGTGTAGTATCAGTACAACTGATCCCATGTACCGAGTATGTAATAAACCTAGCCTTATGTTAAAAGTAGTGACGAGCTTCAACCAAGGCCGGATCCAAAACCACTAGTCCACAACAGTTCATAACAACATAAAGCAAATGATACCAGAAGTAACTCAGAGATAAAATGCTCAGTCAAATCATGATTTCAAAATAATAGTTCTTCCTTTCAAATACATCAGTGAAAACCCAAATCGTTTGCCGAATTTGCCAAAAATATGAATAGTTTGAAAACAATAAATTTCTCCCAAACTCTTTTCAATAATAAATAAGATGTTTCATTTTCCTTCCGGATAACTAGTGTAAAAACAAATGCATCACTATGCCCATATGTCAAAATATGTGAGGAATCATGAATGATGTGATGTTGTACAGCATGAAAAAAATACATCTCTATGCCTGTATGTCATATGTGCGTGCCAATGCAATGCAACTCAGTGATAAAATCATAAACAGCCCCTCGGGCAGAACATCACTCATATACAGCCCCTCGGGCAAACCTCACAGTCACTCGTGCCACTCGGGCATACCTCATAATCACTCTTGCCACTCGGTCATACCTCACAATCACTCATGCCTTCCAGTCACTCAGCACTCGGCACTCAGTAGGTACCTGCGCTCACTGGGGATATGTACAGACTCCGGAGGGGCTCCTTCAGCCCAAACGCTTTAATCTGCACGGATAACTCACGTGCCATAATAAGCTAATAAGGCATACTGCAGGCGGGCAGTCCCGATCCATATAATAGTAATAATATATATAAAGCCAACATGGCCTGCTGCGGCGTGCAACCCGATCCAAACAATATCCTCACAATTAGGCCCTCAGCCTCACTCAGTCATCAATCTCTCCTGTCTCTCGGGCTTACAATGTCATGAAAATCTGCCCAAAATGATGATATGATATATCAATAAATAACAACAGAGACTGAGATATGACATGCAATGAAATGAATATGACTGAGTATGAATTTGCAATTTAAAACAAATAATTCACAGTAATATGACCTCTGTGGGTACCAATAATACTGGCACATAACCTCAACATAATTTTTAATATGCTTTTCAGCTCAATTTCATTAACCCATAAAACCACATGGAAAATGCCAAGATCATTTAAGTACAAAATTCCACAAAACAATTATATCACAATTTCTATAGTGCACGCCCATCACCTAGCATGTGTGTCACCTCCCAATTCATGAAATACATATATTCAGGATTCATACCCTCAACCCTAAGATTAGAAGAGTTACTTACCTCGAACAAGCCAAATCCAATGTCGAGCAAGCTAAGCAATGCTCCGGCAAATTCCACTCTGCGCGTATCAACTTCCAAACGGCTCAAATCTAGTCACAATTAATTTGTTTCAGCCCACAAAATTTAGAGGAATTAATTCCATATCAAAATACTAATATTTCCACAAAATCCGAAATTACGCCCCAAAAATCACCCGTGGGGCCCACGTCTTGGAATCCGACGAAATCACAAAATCCGACAACCTATCCAATTACGAGTTCAACCATACTAATTTCACTCAAATCCAACTCCTAATCAATGTTCAAATCTCAAAAATTCATTTTATGAAGTTTCTACAATCTTCACCAAATTTCCACTTCAAAGTACTTATCAGATGATGCAATCATTGATATATTCATGTATATTAACCAAATTCGAGTTAGAATCACTTACCCCGATGAATATCTTGAAAAACCCACGAAGAATGGCCACAAACTGAGCTCCCTAGGTCCAAAATATGAAATAATACCCTAAACCTTGGATATATAGTACGCCTCTGATCTCCAATTTCGCGGTCAGTGAAACTAAAAGCGCGGCCGCGCCCCCGGTCCCGCGGACGCGAAAAATTGGTGCGGTCTGCAAAAATCTTGGGGCTGCACTGCTAGGCTTTAGTATTTTGGCTATAACCTTCTCTACAGATGTCCAAACGATGGCTTCTTTACTTTTCTTGAAACTAGACACAATGAGCTACAACTTGTGTTTTTGAATCATCTCAAAATTCCTTGTAGATCAAAAGATATAGGCTTCCGAAGTCGGACCAGCGGATCTGCAGAACTTCCAACCGCGGTCCGCGATAATTTGCCGCGGTCCGCGAAATTCCAAGCGCGGCCACGTTCCTCTTTCGCCTTAGTGTCCAAAAATGCACGGTCCGCGTCCTCGAAAGTGCCAGAACAATATTAGAGTGCCAAAATGCCCGGTCTCGCTCAAAACTCACCCCGAAACTCATCCGGAACCTCCCGGACACAAACCATATATGAATTTCAATCATAAAACATGCTACGGACCTGATCGCGCACTCAAAACACTGAAAAGAGGTCGTCTTGACCCGATATTGACCATGGCCAAACTCCCAAATTTCTTAACAATATAAATCTCTCAACCAATGATCCAACAATACACCCAAATCCCCCGGGACCTCAACCAAATATACCAACACATTCTATAACATAACACAGACCTACTCGAGGCCTCAAAACACACATAACATCAAAACGATGAATCACACCTCAATTCGAATTCATTGAGCATTGAAACTTCAAATTTTATATTTTGTGGCGAAACACATCAAATCAATCCGGAATGACTTCAAATTTTGCACACAAGTCGCATTTCGCATTACGGACCTATTCAAATTTCTAGAATCGGATTCCGACTCCGATATAAACAAGTCAACCCGTGGTCTAACTTCCCAAAAAATTCAACTTTCGGCATTTCAAGCCAAATTCCACTACGTACCTCCAAATAATTTTCCGGACACGCTCCTAAGTCCAAAATCACCATACGAAGCTATTGGAATTATCAAAACTCCATTCCGAGGTCGTTTACACATAAGTCGACATCCGGTCATTATTTTAACTTAAGCTTTATACCTTGGAACTAAGTGTTCCGATTCATTCCAAAACCTCACCTGACCCGAACCAATTACCTCGGCAATTCACACAATAATTGTAAAATATAATTTGAGCAGTAAATGAGAAAACAGGGTTGTAATACTCAAAACGACCGGTCGGGTCGTTACATTTTCCCCCCAGTTAAACATACGTTCATCCTCGAACGTGCCAAGAGTTGTTTCCAAGCCATCAAATCACTGTTCCATCTTATCACCCACATACCCGGGGGTGAACCCATATCACCCTATTCCACATAGGCGTGACTACATAATACAACTTAAAATCATTAATTTAACCTTAACCCATAAACCTTAGTGTTTAATTTCCAACCTTTAGAATTTCTTTCAAGACACAAATCTTACATTTACACACTGTATGAGTTTGAACGAGCTGTATCAAGACATAACCATAACCATAACCACGGACATAATCACCTAACATATTATACAACTCACATGCTTGTAGCACCATTTCTGACCACAGTGACTACTCCAAAACCAACCAAATACTAGTATCAACCCATATCGAACCAAACCTCCTCCCGAAACTTTCGTATACCGTTGATAATAAAAGAAACACGCAAAATTTCATGACCTCTTACAAGATCAACAAGTCATGGAGCTCTCTCGCCCCGACCAGAACCATAATTGCTTTCTGAGCCGACTTTTAATATTATCATTCCGAACATACCGTAGTCAAATCTGATAATACCCATTCTAGGTCCAATGACCTTATATTATTAAATACGACTATCCCACAGACACGCCACATCAATATAACTCCAGACACCACTGCGCAATCCGTGTACCCAAATGTGGGAGATGTCTCAAGGAAAGGAACCATATTGCAAGTTCAATAAGCACCACCACAACCACAATGTTACAACCAACTCCTCAAATTTGGTGAAGAGGATAACCGTAGGCGCATGTGTACAATTATAGAGGAAGGAAATTAATGAATCAGATAAATTATCATAGAAATAAAATTCCCACACACGGCACGGACAACTCACGTGCCAATAATATGAATCGCCCAGCATGGTCACATGCCTCCAATCCCAGCATATTATACAAGAGCAATTAAACAAGTACACTTGTATATGATAATAAAATAAAATTCTCATGCTCCTGGACTGGTATAAATAGCACGCCATAGTGCAAGCATGTGCAAAGTCTGCTATCACACTTCAAATCGGCAATTTTACGCAGAATTAATAACTACCCCGTTTATTTAGGGAATCATCTTCTTTGTAACCTCAGGTATAGCCCAGATAGTTCTCAACAAAGGTACGAATACGGGAAACGTTATAACTTTACGCTTAATAGTCGACTCTAGGTATATAATAGCCTAAGCATTCTTCCGAGTATGAATACTTGCTCTAATGCCCGCACATGGGCTCCAACCTCACATATATGCACACTTATAGTGCACAGCTATCACAAATAATTAACGCAACTAGTGCCTCCACTGAGTTAAAATAAAATACTCACCTCAAACAGGCTGCAACCCGAAACAATATACTTCTGAGAATTCTCAGTCTCCAAATTCATCAAACACATGAATCACCGTAACTGATCCCAACTCCAACACTAGAATGACTAACACATCTTCCATTCATGATCTTCCCATAAGGAATACTTTCATAATTCTTCCGTGCCACATAGCAATAATTTGAATATCAGCAGTCTATCAACCAAGTGAGTACTGCAATACCAATGAACATCCATAAGTCAAAACACAATGTGCCTTTTGAAATGCGCACCCTTCTCTGGGATTATCGAGCAGTTATAACATTCATCTAATTATCTGAAATTGACCATTCTGTCCAAAATTCGTGATCTTCCTTTCAGGAATGAACTGCCACCTTGTACATGTAAATCCTAATCCCGCGCCACACACCATATCTATCATGTCATCATGTGACAAGCACGAGAATCTCATTAGAACCTTCTCGAGAGTCATCCATTCTGCTCCAATCTAATTTACTCCTCCCCAAACGGGCCAAAAGATATGTGCTCCTTTAGCACAATCAACACTCAAATAAGTAACCCTATCTTAACACGACTAACTAAATTTATACTTCGTGCACACTACATCCTTCAAAATGACAACTTAATCATTCCAAAATTTTCATATTTTTGTAAGTGCATTATATCCCGTATTCAAGAAATTTCCTTACTCGAGTCATTCTCGAATCTCCACCTCTGCAAGTCATCACTTATCCCCAAGTATACTTCAAACCAACTAAAATTTTAACATATAACCATGAATTGAATTGTCAATAACAGGCTCCACCACTTGGCTTAAAGCTTTAGATTAAAATACTTGATAACTCACAATACCCATACTTTATTACTGCCTTAATACCGCAGTCAGTTCAACGAAAATTCTTCTTAAGATCAAGACACACCAACCATAAAATACCTCAATCATCCGCTAATCTCGCATTCATTCTCTTAACACTCAACTCAACTTTCTCAACCGGATTCAGATTCAAATCTCCACCCATACGCCCCGTCGGCAGAAAAGAAACTCTCTACTCACATCATAAGCAATACACCTACGCTGATTACTCCGCAGGGGATAACCTGCCTGCTTAGCCTCAATCTGGTATCTTGTTATACTCTTTCGCAGTCACAATTACTATGCAATCACTTAGTCTATCTAAGTCCAAACTGATTAACCAGACATGAAAGTTTAATTTGTCCCAAAATTTAAACACGTGAAAGATCTTTCAAAACATTCACACTCGAGACTGTACGTCACATCAAATCAAAAATCAAGCACCCAATGGCCTTCCCTTTACATTTCAAGGAAACACTTCTCGTTATGTTCAAATCATCTTAATACATCCCGCGGTCACATAATACCTATCATACCGCCATTCCACCGATCATCGAGCCACAAATTCCACTGTAGGGTCATTACCGGACATACGAGTCCAATTGTACAGGTTACAACTGAAGCTACCGAGCTTAAGATGCGGTCTAAACTTGGCCTCAAGTCCTCCAGACTGGCCCATCACCAAAACACATAGTACACATCTCGAACCTCGTTCATAGAATTACAAGTTGGCGATGCACAACTAATAATGAGCGCTCATGTGCGCATACGAATACGTGGAAGGAATTCAAAGAGTTTATATCTCAAGCTGAATCAATCTCGCACGATAAAGAAAGAAAGATGGGAAGTATATATCCTAAATGCCCTATAGCCTCTCGAACATAAGGATGGACATCATCATACCGATCCGCAAGACTCTACTAGACACTTGCTCATGACTTGTATAACCTACGAACCTAGAGCGCTGATACCACCTTGTCACGACCCAAAATCCAACTAGTCGTGATGGCACCTAACCCAACCCGTAAAGTAAGCCAATTACCAACTATCCCATTCCAATGAAATTAATTAAAAGAAATATCGAAAACCAATACATTTCCCCAAGAACTGGTAGTACAAATCACGAGCTTCTAAGAATATAGTATACAAAGCGGAAATGAAATAAATATATAGTATGTTTGAATAATACATAAACAGAGCTTTTATAAATCTAAGGCTACCCTGAACAAGAGGCAGCTACAACAGGAACACAGGTACATCTTCAAATCCTGCAACCATCGAGCACAACAACAACAATAGCCAACATCTGCACGCAATGTGCAAAAGTGTAGTATCAGTACAACCGACCCCATGTACTGATTAAGTAACAAACCTAGCCTTAGGTTGAAAGTAGTGACGAGCTTCAACCAAGGCCGGGTCCAAAACTACTACTCCACAACAGTTCATAACAACATAAAACAAATAATACCAGAAGTAACTCAGAGATACAATGCTCAGCCAAATCATGATTTCAAAAATAATAGTTCTTCCTTTCAAATACATTAGTGAAAACCCAAATCGTTTGCCGAAGTTGCCAAAAATATGAATAGTTTGAAAACAATCAATTTCTCCCAAAATCTTTTCAATAATAAATAAGATGTTTCATTTTCCTTCCGGATAACCGGTGTAAAAACAAATGCATCACTATGCCCATATGTCAAAATATGTGAGAAATCATGAATTATGTGATGTTGTACAGCATGAAGAAAATACATCTCTATGCCTGTATGTCATATGTGCATGCCAATGCAACGCAACTCAGTGATAAAATCATAAACAACCCCTCGGGCAGAACATCACTCATATACAGCCCCTCGGGCAGACCTCACAGTCATTCGTGCCACTCGGGCATACCTCACAATCACTCTTGCCACTCGGTCATACCTCACAATCACTCTTGCCACTCGGTCATACCTCACAATCACTCATGCCTTCCAGTCACTCAGCACTCGACACTCGGTAGGTACCTGCGCTCACTGGGGTTGTGTATCGACTCCGGAGGGGCTCCTTCAGCCCAAGCGCTATAATCTGCACGGACAACTCACGTGCCATAATAAGCCAATAAGGCCTACTGTAGGCGGGCAACCCTGATCCATATAATAGTTATAATATATAAAGCCAACATGGCCTGCTGCAGCGTGCAACCCGATCCCAAACATATCCTCACAATCAGTCCCTCAGCCTCACTCAGTCATCAATCTCTCCAGTCTCTCGGGCTCACAATGTCATGTAAATCAGCCCAAAATGATGATATGATGTATCAATAAATAACAACAGAGACTGAGATATGATATGCAATGAAATGAATATGACTGAGTATGAATTTTCAATTTAAAACAAATAATTCACAGCAATATGACCTCTGTGGGTCCCACTAATACTGGCACATAGCCTCAACATAATTTTTAATATGCTTTTCAGCTCAATTTCTTTAACTCATAAAACCTCATGAAAAATACCAAGCTCATTTAACTACAAAATTCAACAGAAATAATTATGTCACAATTTCTATAGTGAACAGCCACACGCCCGTCACTTAGCATATGCATCACCTCCCAACAATTCATGAAATACATATATTCAGGGTTCATACCCTCAACTCCAAGATTAGAAGAGTTACTTACCTCGAACAAGCCCAATCCAATGTCGAGCAAGCTAAGCAATGCTCCGGCAAATTCCACTCTATGCATATCAACTTTCAAACGGCTCGAATCTAGTCACAATTAATTTGTTTCAGCCCACAAAATTTATAGGAATTAATTCCGTATCAAAATACTAATATTTCCACAAAATCCGAAATTACGCCCCAAAAATCACCCATGGGGCCCATATCTCGAAATCCGACGAAACTCACAAAATCCGATAACCCATCCAATTACTAGTTCAACCATACTAATTTCACTCAAATCCAACTCCGAATCAGCGTTCAAATTTTGAAAATTTATTTTATGAAGTTTCTACAATCTTCACCAAATTTCCACTTCAAAGTACTTATCAGATGATGAAATCATTGATATATTCATGTATATTAACCAAATGCGAGTTAGAATCACTTATCCCGATGAATATCTTAAAAAACACACGAAGAATCACCACAAACCGAGCTCCCTAGGTTCAAAATGTAAAATAATACCCTAAACCTCAGCTAGATAGTACACCTCTGATCTCCAATTTCGCGGCCAGCGAAATTCCAAGCGCGGCCGCGCCCCAGGTCCCGCAGACGCAAAACATTGGTGCGGTCCGCGAAAATCTTAGGGCTGTACTGCCAGGCTTTAGTATTTTATCCATAAACTTCTCCACGGATATCCAAACAATGACTTCTTTATCTTTATGGAAACTAGACATGAAGGGCTACAACTTTTGTTTTTAAATCATCTCAAAATTCCTTGTAGATCAAAAGATATAGGCTTCCGAAGTCGGACCTGCGGATCTGCAGAACTTCCAACCGCGGTCCGCGAAATGTTGCTGCAGTCCGAAAAAATCTGCCATGGTCTGCAAAATTCCAAGCGCGACCGTGTTGCTCCTTCGCCTCAGTGTCCAAAACTGCGCTGTCCGCATCCCCGAAAGTGCCAGAACAATATTAGAGTGCCGAAATGCCTGGTCTCGCTCAAAACTCACCCCGAAACTCATCCGGAACCTCCCGGACACAAACCATATATGCATTTCAATCATAAAACACGCTATGGACCTGCTTGCGCTCTCAAAATACTTAAAAGAGGTCGTGTTGACCCTATATTGACCATGGCCAAACTCCTAACTTTCTTAACTTTATAAATCTCTCAACCATTGATCCAAAAATATATCCAAGCCCCTCGGGACCTCAACCAAATATACTAACACGTTCCATAATATAACATGGACCTACTCGAGGCCTCAAAACACACATAACAATATCGAAATGATGAATCACACCTCAATTCGAATTCATTGAATTTTGAAACTTCAAATTTTATATCCTGTGCCGAAACACATCAAATCAATCCGGAATGACTTTAAATTTTGCACACAAGTCACATTTCACATTACGGACCTATTCAAATTTCCAGAATCAGATTACGACCCCGATATCAAAAAGTCAACCCCCGGTCAAACTTCCCAAAAATTCAACTTTCGGCATTTCAAGCCAAATTCCACTACGTACCTCCAAATAATTTTCCGGACACGCTTCTAAGTCCAAAATTACCATACGGAGCTATTGGAATTATCAAAACTCCATTCTGAGGTCTTTTACACATAAGTTGACATCCGGTCACTATTTTAACTTAAGCCTTAAACCTTGAAACTAAGTGTTTCAATGTATTCCAAAATCTCACCGGACCCGAACTAATTACCTCGGCAATTCACACAACAACTATAAAATATAATTTGAGCAGTAAATGAGGAAACGAGGTTATAATACTCAAAACGACCGGTCGGGTCGTTACAAATTCTTATTTAAGAAGCTTAAAAGAAAAGAGTTGACTGGAGAGCCAACTTTTGAGCAAACGAATCCAGAATGGAATATTTATGATTCCAATAACTTCATATGGTTATTTCGGACTTAGGCGTATACCCAAATTTGGATTTGGAAGTCCGTAGGATAATTCGACGTATTTTGGCAAAAATTAGAAAGGTTGAAGTTTTTAAATATTTATAAGTTTTGCCGAAGGTTGATTTGATGATAACGAGGTCGGATTTCAATTTCAGAAATTGAAATAGGTCCGTGGTATTTTTTATGACTTGTGTGCAAAATTGAAAGTCAATCAGACTTGATTTGGTAGGTTTTAACATCGAATGTAGAATTTGGAATTCTGAAGTTCATAATTTTCTTAGGCTTGAATCGATGCGTGATTTGTGATTTTGAGGTTTGGTACCTCGGGAAAATTCTTGAATAAATCTTGTGTGAAAGTGATGGTTGCCAAAATAACCTTGACTCGGGCAAAATAGAAAAGATTTTCCATCACCAGCACCCAGGGTAGTGTAGGGAGCTAACCCTAGCGCTGGGATTTTTGAGGTTCTAGAAACAGGGCCACAGGTAGCGCCCCACACCACCTGTGGTGCTCGAAATATTTATTTACTCACTTCGGGGTTCATATTTACCCATTCCTCTTGGCCGTATGTTTTGGGTTTCCTCCACTCTCTCAAGACCTCCAACTCCCCCCATCTCCAAGGTGAGTAATCCCTACTAATTTGGTGTTTCATTCTATCATTTCCACTCTAGAACTATCTCAATCCACCATGAAATTCTTAGATCTTCAAAATATTTCTTCAAAAACTCAGAAGAGGGTTTTGGCAAGATTTCTTCCAAAAGGTAATCCTACACCCTTAGACATATATGCATGGATTTATTATGAGTATGTGAGCAAGAAATAAGAATTAGAACTTATTGGATGGTGTTTGGAAGCCATAAATACTTAAACTAGATTATTGGGTGTTGTAGAGATTTTGTAATGAATTAACTAGTAACAATTGGGTGGATGTGAGTTCATTAATGATTTTAATAGTGATAAAGAAGGTTGTTTGTAGACAAAGGATGGTTTAGTATTTCTTGTTGGTGGGAAGGAGGGATTTTTGGATGAAGAAACACTATTACTAGAGGTAGTAAAATGCTATGTACTCTAGGTGTTTGATAAAATGCCTAAATGACCAAATATCTGAAAATGTATTTACTAATATTGCTCCAATTGAATTATGTTGATGTAGATTGAAGTTGTAAGAGTAGTGGGAGATTTTAATATCACTAAATAGCTAAATTAAGGAAGCTCGATTTGTGGCGAACTTATTTTCGAGGAATTTTCAAGGAAATCATCGGGATTTGAGCCGTACGGAGGTGGCTTCACTTGCGAAGATCATTTAAAGTATTGGTTTAGTTTCATCGAGGTAAGTGTCTTGTCTAACTTTGTGTGGGGGAAAGCACCCCTTAAGATTTGAGATGATTGTGTCATTCGTGTTATGTGAAGGTCGTGTACGCGAGGTGATGAGTGGGTACACGACCTATATGTGGTATTTGACCGGTTTGGACTGTTAGGCTCCCTTCATGTAACAAATAGTAACTATCGTTTCATGACTACATCTTTTGTGTTAGAATTGTTTATACGTGCTTTACTTGAAATTGTTAGCACATGTGCCATCTTTGTTGTCAAGATCACCTTATATGCTAATTGTTAATTGTAACCACTCGTTGAATTTATGCTTTACCTGCTACATGCCTTAATTGTCAATTGATGATCATAAATTGTACCTTGGCTTATGGATTGTCATTTCCTTGCTATTTGATTTCGTGGGCTATCGTGTAGCCTTTCATTAGTTGTGACTTCTTTGTATAGCCTCGTTATTCCTTTTTATTTTGTGGTATACCGTAGTTGATTGTAAATTGGTTGCTTAATTTGTGTTTCTCGAGGGATCGGGTTGCGTGCCGCAACATATATAATTTATTATTGTGAGGGATCAGGTTGCACACCGCAACAAATATTATTTATTATTATGAGGGATAGGGTTGCACGCCGCCGCAACAAATATGATTTATTATTGTGAGGGATCAGGTTGCATGCCACAACAAATGTGATGACTATCGTGTGGGGTCAGGTTTCACGCTGCAACACATATGATTAATATTGTTTGGGATCGGATTGCACGCCGCAACAGATATGATTATTATTGTATGGGATCGAGTTACATGCCGTAATAGATATTATTAATATTGTACGGGATCGGGTTGCACGCCGCAACATATATGATTATTATTATGTGGGATCGGGTTGCACGCCACACCATATGTGATTAATGGTGTGTGGGATCGGGTTGCACACCGCAACAAATGTACAAATATAAAATTATTGTGATATTAAGGTTAATTCCGATTGTAATTCTCATGATGCATTTCATGCTAGGACGGTTACTGTGGTTTCTCAAATCACTTCATTGTATTTTGATCGTAATTAATTAACCGTCAATATATTAAAAATGGAACAATATGGACATTTTGTGTGAGTCATGCATCCTATGTGATATATTAAGTTGCTGAGAATTTAGCAGAGGTAAATGAAAGTAGTTTCAATCTGTTCCCCTGTGTCTTTCAAAAATAAAACTCATATCTTATTCGGAGATTTACTAAATTAAATGGTGATTATATTTTTACTCTAATTGATATCTCAACCTTCTCTTTATCTTATTGTCGTGTAATTTGCGTGGAAACTTGTTATTTCATTTTCTTTAATAAATCCCATAATTGTCTCGTTAAAACTTGATTGAATGTCTTATTTTGTATTAATATAATATTTTATCGGATCTCATATACTTCTAAACTAAACTCAATTGATATTCTATTTGTACAACCCCTCCACTATTTTACCTTATTTAAATCCTAAATTGGCGTAATGGTTCATTTGATGCTTCACTGTATTTAATTTGGAAATTGTATTTAATTGTGTTTCAATTATTCATTGGTCATCTTGGTTGATATTGATACGAAAATTATACACATGGTAGCACGAGAATTTTGCTGTAAAAAAGTGATTCGGAAGATGTGGGCACAAGATTCCACATGTGTAAGAATTGGAAGTTATGAATCATGAATTGAGATTTCGAGGAGTGATACCTCGGCTAATTTATGTCGAAATACATGCATTATAAATAATTTAATTGATTGATTTGTCATATGATTCCTTACTTGAACCTATTTATATGTCATTTGTACTCTAACTATAGTGTTGCTTAATTTCTTGATTGTTTTCTCGTTGCCATCTGAGTTCTCATTGTTGATTTGAATTGGAAATTCTTCTGTCATTGGCCTTACGTTGATATACTTTCCTTGTTAGATTTATGTAACATTTTGTACATGTTTATATGTCCGGTAGGTGTATTAACCTGGCCTCGTCATTACTCTACCGAGGTTAGGCTTGATACTTACTAGGTACCGTTGTGATGTACTCATGCTACTCTTCTGCATATTGTTGTACAGATCCAGGTACCTCAGTGTAACGACCCGACCGGTCGTTTTGAGTACTACAACCCCGTTCCCCCATTTACTTCTCAATTTATGCTTTATAGTTTTTATATGACTTGCCGGGGTAAAAACGATCAAGTAATTAAGCAACAACATAGTCAGAATACAAATGACATATGAATGGGTTCAGGTAAGGAATCATATAACAAATAAATCAATTAAAGTATTTATAATGCATGTATTTCAACATAAATTACCCGAGGTATCACTCCTCGAAATCTCAATTCATGATTCACAACTTCCAATTCTTACACATGTGACATCTTGTGCCCACATCTTCCGAATCACTTTTCCACGGCAAAATTCTTGTACTACCATGTGCATAATTTCCGTATCAATATCAACCAAGATGACAAATGAATAATTTAAATACAATTAAATACAATTTCCATATTAAATATAGTGAAGCATCAAATGAGTCATTAAGCCAATTTAAGATTTAAATAAAGTAAAATAGTGGAGAGTTGTACAAATAGAATATCAATTAAGTTTAGTTTAGAAGTATATGAGATCCGATAAAATATTATATTTATACAAAATAAGACATTCAATCAAGTTTTAACGAGATATATTCAAGTAAAATGAAATAGCAAATTTTCATGCAAATTACACGACAATAAGATTATGAGAAGGTTGAAATATCAATTAGAGTTAAAATATAATCACCATTTATTTTTGTTAATATCCGAATAAGATATGAGTTTTATTTTTCAAAGACACACAAGGGGAACAACTTGAAAATTCTTTCATTTACCTCTGCTAAATTCTCGGCAACTTAACATATCACATATGATGCATGACTCATACAAGAAGTCCATATTGTTTCATTTTTAATGTATTGACGGTTAATTAATTATGATCAAAATACAATGAAGTGATTTAAGAAACCACAGTAATAGTCCTAGCATGAAATGCATCATGAAAATCACATCGGAATTAACCTTAATATCACAGTAATTTCATATTTGTACATTTGTTGCGGCGTGCAACCCGATCCCACACACCATTAATCACATATGTTGCGGCGTGCAACCCGACCCTACACAATAATAATCATATATGTTGCGGCGTGCAACCCGATTCCATACAATATTAATCATATCTATGCATGTAACCCCATCCCATACAATAATAAATATATCTATTGCGGTGTGCAACCCGATCCCAAACAATATTAATCATATTTGTTGCGGCGTGAAAACCGACCCCACACGATAATCATCATATTTGTTGTGGTGTGCAACCCGATCCCTCATAATAGTATATCATATTTGTTGTGGCGGTGTGTAACCCGATCCCTCATAATAATAAATAATATTTGTTGTGGCGTGCAACCTGATCCCTCACAATAATAAATCATATTGTTGCGGCGTGCATTCCGATTCCTCAAGCAACACAAATTAAGCAACCAATTGACAACCAACTACCGTATACCACAAAATCAAAAGGAATAACGAGGCTACACAAAGAAGTCATAACTAATGAAAAAGGCTACACGATAGCTCACAAAATCAAATAGCAAGGAAATGACAATCCATAAGCCAAGGCACAATTTATGAGCATCAATTGACAATTAAGGCATGTAGTAGGTAAAGCATAAATTCAACGAGTGGTTACAATTAACAATTGGCATATAAGGTGATCTTGACAACAAAGATGTCACATGTGCTAACAATTTCAAGTAAAGCACGTACAAACAATTCCAACATAAAAGATCTAGTCATAAAACGATAGTTACAATTTGTTACATGAAGGGAGCCTAACAGTCCAAACCGGTCAAATACCACATATAGATCGTGTACCCACTCATCACCTCGCGTACACGACCTTCACATAACACGAATGACACAATCATCTCAAATCTTAGGGGGTGCTTTCCCCCCCACAAAGTTAGACAAGACACTTACCTCGACAAAACTAAACCAATACTTTAAATGATCTTCGCAAGTGAAGCCACCTCCGGACGGCTCAACTCCCGATGATTTCCTTGAAAATCCCTCGAAAATAAGATCGCCACAAATCGAGCTTCCTTAATTCAGCTCTTTAGTGATATTAAAACCTTCCACTACTCTTACAACTTCAATCTATATCAATATAATTCAGTTGGACCAATATTAGTAAATAAATTTCCAGATGTTTGGTCATTTAGGCATGTTTTCAAACACCTAGAGTACATAGCATTTTACTACCTCTAGTAATGGTGTTTCTTCATCCAAAAATCCCTCCTTCCTACCAACAAGAAATACTAAACCATCATTTGTCTACAAACAATCTTCTTTAGCACCATGAAAATCATCAATGAACTTACATCCACCCAATTGTTACTAATTAATTCATTACAAAATCTCTACAATACCCAATAATCTAGTTTAAGTATTTATGGTTTCCAAGTACCATCCAATAGGTGCTAATACTTATTTCTTACTCACATACTCATAATAAATCCATGCATATATGTCTAAGGGTGAAGGATTACCTTTTGGAAGAAATCTTGCCAAAACCCTCTTTTGAGTTCTTGAAGAAATTTCTTGAAGATCTAAGGATTTCATGGTGGATTGAGTTAGTTCTAGAGTGGAAATGATAGAATTTAACACAAAATTAGTAGGAATTACTGACCTTGGAGATGGGGAGAGTTGGAGGTCTTGAGAGAGTGGAGGAAACCCCCACAATTCGGCCAAGAGGAATGGGTAAAAATGAACCCCGAAGTGAGTAAATAAATATTTCGAGCGCCACAGGTGGCGTGGGGCGCTACCTGTCGCCCTGTTTCCAGAACCTCAAAAATTCCAGCGCCAGGGCTAGCTTCCCACACTACCTTGGGCGCTGGTGATGGAAAATCTTTTCTATTTCGCCCTGGTCAAGGTTATTTCGGCAACCACCACTTTCACACAAGATTTATTTAAGAATTTTCCCGAGGTACCAAACCTCAAAATCACAAATCACGCATCGATTCAAGCCTAAGAAACTTATAAACTTCCGAATTCCAAATTCTACATTCGATGCTGAAACCTATCAAATGAAGTTCGATTGACCTCAAATTATGCGCACAAGTCATAAATGACACCACATAGCTATTCCAATTTCCAGAATCGAAATTCGACCCCGTTATCATCAAATCAACCTTCTTCCAAACTTATAAATATTTTAAAACTTCAACTTTTCTAATTTTTGCCAAAATGCGTCGAATTGTCCTACGGACTTCCAAATCCAAATTCGGGCATATACCTAAGTCCGAAATCACCATATGAAGCTATTGGAATCATAAATATTCCATTCCGGGGGTCGTTTACTCAAAAGTCGACTCTCGGCCTCTTTTCTTTTAAGCTTATTAAATAAGAATTGTTCTCCCAATTTGATCATGAATCGTCCGAAAACCAAACTCAACCACACACGCAAGTCATAATACGTATTACGAGGTTGCTCGAGATCTTAAGCCACTGAACGTGATGCTAATTCTCAAAACGACAAGTCGGGTCGTTACATTCTCCACCTCTTAAACAAACGTTTGTCCTCGAATGTGCTAAGAATTATTCTGAGGTTATCAAATTGCTGATTTTACTCTTACACATAAACTCGCGGGTGATACAACGTCACCACAACCGACATAGGTTTGACAACACCATCTCAATTGAGATTAATATTTCTATCCACACTTATAAACCTTAAAACCAATTTTCTTACACTCCAATCATTTTCAAAATGGTTCGATTTTCATATCAACACAGGGTATTAGTCTCAGTCGGCTGTAACAACGCATGCCTACGCTCTCACGACACAATCACATAATGAATTGCAATATGCAAACGCACATAACAACATCTCTGGTCATAATATTTGTTCATAACCAATTACAGCATCGTCGTTTAACTTCATGTTAACAAAAATCTGGTTTCAAACCTTCACTGACAACGAGACACGAGGCATGAAGGCCTCATAATTATTTACTTGAATTAATGAGTCACATTTAACGTCACCTGGGCACTCATCTCGTAGGCTAAAACTCAATAATTACAATACGAACATGGCTAATTATGCACAGAGGAACACATATAAGAATTATCTAATAAACCTAATAGGAATGACTCCCTATCAGTACTATAGTACAAATTTAATTTCACAAAGGAGAATTTAAACACATAAATGTTCATCACAAGGACCTCATCCTGATATAAATTCTATCGTGGCACGTAGCCCGATTTAAACATATCAAATTATATTAAAATGCGAGGATTCCTTCCTCAACTCTGAATCACAAGTAATATGTACATCGTGCCAATCAAAATCTTTCATTTTCTTCTTTAAAATAATTTTCGTTAAACATAATCACGACACATAATGAACCCCCATACCGGTAGGGCATATAATTCATAAAAGTGTAATTAATTATCCCGAAATTACATCAAAACCCACTGTAGTGAGTAACAGAAAGTCACTTTTGGACTCATAGCCCTCAATAGTGTACAAACCAAAATGATAGACACAGGATAACACCATCAAATCTCCTAACAAGGATAAACACGGGAGTAGATTACAAATTCACAAACTCACCATATAAGGAGCAATATGTTCATCTATAGTGGACTCCCCCACTTGGCGTGAATCCACATGACACAACATTCGATGATCCATAATACTAACCTTCACAACTCGTACACATCATCAAGATGCCAGAATCCGCTGCACCCCTATGTAAATCATTGAGTGATCCTTCAATACATCTGTATCTTCGGTTGGAACAACACGTTGAGACGATGTTTGAGCATCCCTAGCTCCCTCGTAGTCTATCTGCGACATCACGAACCGTCAACGCACAACTGATACCGAGTGCGCAATGTCATACACGAGTGGAAGTGAATGAATATAAGATATATGCTTCAAGCTAAATCAATAACGCACGAGGAATAAAAAAGTGGAATCTCCTAATAGTTTCTGTAGCCTCTCGAAGATAAGTACAGACGTATCTGTACCGATCCGCAAGACTCTACTAAACCTTCTTATGATTTGTAGCACCCATGACCTAGAGCTTTGATACCAACTTGTCACGGGCCAAATTTCTCTCCGTAGGATGTCATGATGTCACCTAATTTTAGGGACTAGGTAAGCCTAACACTTACTAAATTAGTGATGACTCAACCAACAAGTATACAATATGAAATATAAATTTCCAACAATTCCAAAACCGGTAGTACAAGTCACAAGCTCTACAGAATTTACTAGAAAATCTCTAAGTACTGTTGTTCCATAATAGAATCAAATAGTGCAAAGAAAATATCAGAAGGTGACTTTGAGGCCTGCGAACGTGATAACAGGTGTACCCCGAGTCTCCCTAGAGATGCACGGTCAGATAACAGGAATATCAACAACTCTGAGTGTCACGATCCAAAATCTCACATGTCGTGATGGAGCCTATCTCAATACTAGGTAAGCCAAAAATCTCAATAAACTACCATATCTTTTAAATTTGAAAATATAATAATTAAATTCAGTGGAAGAAACTCACAATTTCAAATATAACACTCCCAAAACGCGAAGTCACTGAGTACATGAGCATCTAATATGAATACAAAGTCTGACGAATAAAAATCATTGTCTGATAATATAGAACAGTATAATTATTAAATAGGAAAGGAATCGAATTTTCGGACGTCAAGAAGCTACCTTGATAGTCCCCAATAGAATTAACTTCGAAATCTAGCAGCCGCCGTGTCCGGGAGCACCTGGATCTGCACACGAGGTGCAGAGTGTAGTATGAGTACAACTAACTCAATAAGTAACAAGACTAACCTATGGGCTGAAAGTAGTGACGAGCTCCGCAGGTATGGTCCAGTATAAATAATGATACAAAACTGTAGGCATACTTTCAAGTTCAACAATTAAACTCAGTACACGTGAAATAGATCAATACTGCATGATATGAGGAATATGACATCTCAGTAGAAAGACCTCATGTAAATACTGATCACAAATTATCCGGTCACTCAGTACTGTTTATGGCCAATCCAGCCCAGGGGTGTTCCAACCCGTATATAATTACACATTGACTGACAGTCAGTCACGCAGTACCGTATAAGACCAATCCAGCCTTGGGGTAATTTATCCCCAAATGTAAATAATGCGGACAAGATTCATGTCCAGGTAAATTCATTATAATAAAATGAGTAAGGCAAGACCATGCCCTGGGAAATCCATCCCGAATATATATAATCATCTACGCTCACTGGGGGTGTGTACAGACTCCGGAGGGGCTCCTTCAGCCCAAGCGTGATATAAAGCCTATATGGCCTACTGCAGGCGGGCAGTCCCGATCCATATAATAACAAAGCATATAAGGCCTGCTGCAAGCGGGCATCCCCGATCCATAAAATAGTAAAGCCTATAAGGCCTGCTGCAAGCGGACAACCCCGATCCATATAATAATAATGTGTAAAGCCATTCTTGCATGGTGCAGGCGGGCAACCCCGATCTATTTAATGATAACATACATAAAGCCAATATGGCCTGCTGCGGTGTGCAACTCGATTTCCTCACAATGGACGAATATGACTGAGTGTGAAATGTATATTTTTGAAATAATTAATTCAACAGGAACACGAACCCATGGGTCCCAAAATATTGGCACATAGCCTAAACACGATATTTAATAAGAGCCTCAGCTAAATTTCTCTAACACGTGGGACATGTTCAGATAATAACATGATTTATTAATTTTACAACTCCACAGGATTTATTCAAGACACAATTTCTATGGTGCACGTCTACATGCTCGTCACCTATCGTGTGTGTCACCTCCAAACAATTTATATCATACCAAATTTCGAGGATTCATACCCTCAGAACCAAGTTTAGCAGTGTTACTTACCTCAAACCGAGTAATTCTTTACTCCGCTATGCCTTTGCCTCGTAAATAGGTCTCTGAAAGCCTCGTAGCCGCAATTAATTCGATTCAGTCAATACCAATTATTGTAATTAATTCCATAAGGAAATACTAATTTTCTAATAAAAATTCGAAATTAACTCAAACATCACCCGTGGGCCCACATCTCGGAACCCGACAAAAGTTACAAAATATGAACGTCCATCCAACCACGAGTCCAACCATACAAATTTCACCAAATTCCGACATCAACTCGACCCTCAAATCTTCAATTAAAGTCTTCGAAGATTTCTACCATTTTCAACCCAATCTTTACCCATTTGAACTTAACAATCTTTCCATAAACCTTATTGATACATATAAATAATACTCTTACACCCAAGAATCGTACTCTTAGTCACCCATTTTTACCCAAACTTCAAAAATTTAAGACTAGGAGTTAGAACCTTACCTCTTGGGTGAAGATCTTGTGATATTTCCTTATTGGATTTCAAAGATTGAACAAGATCTTGATGAACAAAGTACTTGAGTTTATTCCTCTCTCTAGAACACTCTCTCTTCTCTCTAAATATGTCAGATTTTTTCTCTAAAAAGAGTTTCAATGGCTATAAATTGAAGCTCAGTCGGATCAAAAATTAGAAAGAATGGAAGCCCCGATGCAGTTATGCGATCGCATAACACGTATGCGGTTCGCAAACTGACCGCATAATTGAAGCTCCAAAAATGGGGGTCGCTTGGTTGGGTTTGCGGTCATTATGCGGCCCGCAGACCTGTTCTACGGTCACATAATGCACCGCAGAACTAGTTTGTGATCGCATAATATGCCGCAAACCTGATCTCTTAACTCGCCTCACTTGCTTCACTCTGCGGTCCGCAGAGTGATTCTACGACCGCATAGTGGGCCATAGAAATGACTTTTTCCGGTAACAATTTTCCTTAAGTCTGAATTTGATCCGTTAACCATCCAAAACTCACCCGAAGCCCCCTGAACCTCAACCAAATACACCAACAAGTTCTAAAATATACCACGGACCTACTCGAGGCCTCAAATCACATCGAACAATATCAAAATGATGAATCACACCTCAAATCAAAATCTTTGAACTTTGAACTTTTAAATTCTATATCTTGTGCCAAAACACGTCAAATCAATCCAGAATGACTTCAAATTTGCACACAAGTCACATTTTACATTACGGACCTATTTCAATTTCTAGAATCGGATTCCGACCCCGATATCAAAAACTCAACCTCTCGGTCAAACTTTCCAAAATTCAACTTTTGCCATTTCAAGCCTAATTCTACTACGAACCTTCAAATAATTTTCCGGACACGCTTCTAAGTCCAAAATTACCATACGAAGCTATTAGAATCATCAAAATTCAAATCCAAGGCCGTTTACACATAACCCAACATCCGGTCAACTCTTTTCCAACTTAAGTTTTCAATTATGAGACTACGTGTCTCAATTCATTTCAAAACCTTATTGCCATCCGTGTTTTCATTGTTCTCATTGTTGATTTGAATTGGAAATTCTTCTATTATTGGTCTTACATTGATATTATTTCCTTGTTAGCTTTATGTAATATTTTATACAAGTTTATACGTCCGGTAGGTGTCTTGACCTGGCCTCATCACTACTCTACCGAGGTTAGGCTTGATACTTACTGGGTACCATTGTGGTGTGATTATGCTACTCTTCTGCACATTTTTGTTCAGATCCAGGTACCTCAGAGTTGTTGATATTCCTGTTATCTAATTGTGCATCTCTGTGGAGACTCAAGGTACACTTGCTGTCACGTTCGCAAGCCTTAGAGTCACCTTCTCATATTTTCTTCGCATTGTTTGATTCTATTCTAGAACAATTGTACTTAGAGATTTTCTAGAAAAATCTATAGAGCTTGTGACTTGTACTACCAGTATTGTGATTGTAAGAAATTTTTATTTCATATTTAATACTGGTTGGTTGAGTCACCACTAATTCAGTAAGTGTTAGGCTTAACTAGTCCCTAACATTAGGTGCCATCACGACATCTTACAGAGGAAAATTTGGGTCGTGACACCCCGCAAGTCATAAAGCAGTAAAAGCATATATGGGGGTCTTATTTAGGGGAACAGAGTTTTAGAAAGCAAAATGACCGGTCGGGTCGTTACACGACGTGAGTCAATTTAACCACTTTTATCTCCACTTGTAGGATATGAATTGGTATCCTAACTTGGACTCAAGTTTGTGACCACGAGCGGCAGGAGGGTGATAAGTAAATGAAAAAGCCGAATGTATTTTGCTTCATTTTGCATTTCTTGGCTTTCATGTGAGGAATGTCATTTTGTCGTCTTGTGCCTTCAAACCTCAAAATGTACAACTCTTGCCTTTCCTCTTTGCAATAACTCATTGATTCATGTGGTTCAATTCCCATATCACCACACAAATCCAATATCGAAACATGCTAGGAATGAGACATCAAGCCTCTAAATTACAATTTTGCCAGAATCTTGACATCCTCTTTTCCCCCCGAACTAGAGTCAATTTCAATCCTATTTTCAAGTATGCCGGTTGACTCTAATTCTATTTTTTTTCGGCATCACCAATAAATATGAAGTCGGTTGGTGGATGTTCAATTCTTAATTCAAGCTCCAAAATAATTTTGGAGACTATTTTCCAAGATCACCTCTAAGGCTTTTTGCTCTTGGTTTCCTTCTTCACATAGGCACTTCATCATGAGTTTGAACTCTCCATTTTACCCATGCTCATTTTTTTCCACATCCAAAACCCTATATATGTCAAAACCAAAAGTAGAAAAGTCATAGTGGGGGTTCAGGGACGAGAAGGACAAACAAACACAATTGCTTAAGTGATCATTTTGACCACCACACCTATCGCATATACTCCACTCATAAGTTTGAGATTGTGTGCATAATCCGCCCCCTGGAGAATTTAAATAACTTTGCCATGAGTGTGGTCCTCCACAATAAAGACAAGGGTCATCAAAGTATGAACAACTACCATCCGACCAATTTTCATTATGTAATGCCATTTTCAAAAACTAAAAATATAAACAAGAAAAATAAACAAAGATAAGAAAAATAATTATACAAATATTCACAAGTTTGGACCAAAGAACGTACGCTTATTTCCCAAACAACCAAAATATTTGGCAATTTAAAATAAAAAAAGTTAAACTTTAGACACTTAGCAATTTTATTTTATCAACTAAAACTTAAATTTTAACTCCCCGGCAATGACGCCAAAATTAATCGTCCAAACGACACTTCGATAAGAAATATGCTATGATTGTATATAATATAATTTACCCAACTATGAGTCGGGGTTGAATCCCACAGGGAGCTATGAAGTGTTCTAGTTGACTCAATCACTAAATAATCTAAGCTGAGCAAAAAAGACAAATATACTTAGATTTTATGGATATTAACTAATGAATTAGATTCGACTAACTAACAAAAAACTAAACTAGAAATTGAGAATAACTTAAGAATTTTGTAGATAATAAAAAGGTATAAGGTAGAGAATCTCCCAATTACCGGGCTAACTCTAAGTGAAATTCTGAAACTTTGTTTGACATTATTCTATCAACCTTGGACCTAAAGTTGTTCGCTAGAGTTTCCCAACTACTAACGATGCCAATCTTCAACTATGTTTTCCAAAATAATCAAGACAATAAACTCGTCCAATTCTAGGTCATAGTCGAATCATGATGTCCCCATAACAATTCTAAATCGGGTTAAGTAATTCCTTAATTCAGCTACTGTTGATTGACTGACCCAACCATGTCAACCTTTCTTAAGAATAATACGAAATAGGGCATCAACAATTGCGAGCTCAAATAATTGAATTCATTAAAACCACAGCCAAACAAATAGAATAAGTATCAACGATTCAAGAATATTTACTCAGAATCACCCAACAACGGGTTCATCAATATCCTAGATAGAGAATTTAGCTACTCATGTTTATACTAAAAAACTTAATGACTATTCTCAAAACAATCTCCATAAGAAATAAAAATAAGAAAATTTGAGAGAAACTCTTCAAATCTTCGATTAGGATGGTTTTTGGACTCTACCAAGCCCCTACTTGCTTCGAAAGTAATGCTCTCTTTTTTCCAGGCCGAGATAGTGGTTGGGGGGGCGAAAAGAAGCTTTTATATCGTGTAATATTTGCTTCAAAGACCAAAATATCCTTATAAGTTTTGCCCAGTAATTTCTGCTCGCGCCCCAGGCGCACCGCGCACTCTGCATTTGACCTTATCTAGATGAGCGCACACTGAGCGCACATTAGAGGGAAAATGCACTGTTTTTGCACTTTGTCTTTTTCTTCAATTTGAGCATATTTTCATCCAAAAAGTTCAAAAATTCCTTCAATTTTTCTTTTAACTCCCTATCAACCAAAGAGCATGAATTAGGCACAGTTTTGGTGAGTTTTAACCACTAAATTATTCAAAAATACTTAAGAATGAGGTTAAACTACTGTCAAAATATAGAGAATTGCCAAATATCACCATGTTCAAGGCAGGAGAAAGAAATTAAGCTGAAACGAATCTAGAATGCTAATGGAGAATGGTTGAAAATTACGGATAATGGCAAATAAAGCAATTAACTTTTTCCACCAGCATTTTTCAAAGAAAGGATAGATGATAATCCTAACTTTGATACTCCCTCTTTTTCAAATTAGATAAGATTTTTTTTTAATCTGTTTCAAAATAAATGATATATTTTTAAATTTGGAAATAATTCAACTTTAAATTCTTTATTTTATCCATTTTATCTTTAGTGAGAAACTTTTATAATAACACAAATGTCATGGCCCCACCAAACTTTTATCCCTTGAGTTTCTAAGAGCACAAATTTTAACTTTTTTTTTTGTTAAATTTCGTACCGAGTCAAACTACCTCATGTAAATTAAAACGGAAGGAGTATCATTTATCATTGTGACTGGAATGATTAGTGAAGAGCAGAACACAGCAGCNTTTAGTGAGAAACTTTTATAATAACACAAATGTCATGGCCCCACCAAACTTTTATCCCTTGAGTTTCTAAGAGCACAAATTTTAACTTTTTTTTTTTGTTAAATTTCGTACCGAGTCAAACTACCTCATGTAAATTGAAACGGAAGGAGTATCATTTATCATTGTGACTGGAATGATTAGTGAAGAGCAGAACACAGCAGCGACAACATTGTCCACAGTTGATGAAGTCAAGCAAGCAGTTTTGAGTTGAAAAACAAGAGTGCCAGTGGCCCATATGGTTTCACAAAAGCATTTTTCCATACTTGTGGGGATATTATTGCTGATGATGTGACAACTGCGATTAAGGACTTCTTCCAGGGATGTGAATTATCCTGATTTATTACACATACGAATTTGGTTTCTTCTTCCAATGAAGAATATGTTGCCCACTTATGCTGGTGTACGAGGTAAAAGTAACGAATAACGAATAACAGGAGGAGACGTTAGTCGAGTTGACACGTGGCAGTAAAGACAGGTAGAATATGAGTCAGCAAATAGTCCAGATCGGATATAAGCATGTGACCAATGTTGTAAGAGTTTTGATGACATTAAAATTGGACAGAAGAATTTGAAAGCAAAGTACCGGTTGAAGAAGACAACATTAAAGGAGCAACCGTTACAGAGAATCCTAGAATTTATACTCAACCGTTATGCAGCTATCAAGATGGGTCTTTATTCAGCTTAAGAAGGAGCTTGATTTGAGAATCTTGTCTCCCCTAATTTAACTATAAATAGGGAAATTCGTACTCATTGATAGATACAAAATACTTGTATGAAAAAAGGCTAATATTACCCTCTTTTTCTGCTAAACCTCTTCTACCAGAATTTAGTTCTTGATATTATTCTTGTTTACGGAGAAGTTCAATTCAAGGCCCACACTCTTTTTTCTTCAATTATTCTTATTTTATTTTATTTTGTTTTTTATTATTTTATTTTCTCGAATCAATTTAATTCACGTGTTTATAAATTACATTATAAATTTAACTGTACTGTTTAATGGATAAACAGTTTAGATCACCATAGAACATAGACAATTGTAGTATTACTTTGATCCATTCATCTTTTACTAATTCGGATAATTCTATAATGAATCAGAAGATATTCAGAAGCATACATGAGATATGACAAACTTATCCAATTACGAGGGACCTTTGTTATTCTCGAACCAATACTGCATCTTATCCTTTGTTTTTAGTTTCTACATTGACCAAAGTCCCTTCCTTTGCCAGACTAGTCTCATTCAAGATTTATTATGATGTTTGTCTTGATCATTTTTTGTACTTTTACCTAAACACTTCCTCACCAATAATTAATTACGTTCTGTGTCATCAGTCTCTATTATCAAGACCAACACAATGTTGTATAAATGGAGAAAATGTTGGGCCTCTAAAGTTTAATATATCCGATATTATAAAGACAGAGGATGCTAAGATAGATGTGTATCCATATAAGATTAGGTAAGAATAAAAATGATCACATTATTCACGGAAGGTGCAAATAACATACATTAATAATAAAATAAGAGAATGTCACTTGAGATAGTTTGATCATGTCATACACTGACCTCATATGAATACGCTTATTTTAGGTCCAATATTTTCCACGAGTCTTCTAGTGATGCCAGACATTTATAAGCAAGTAGAAAATATAGATAAATTATTGTACTTCTTCTGAAGCGGAACCTTTGCGTAACTGGCAAAGTTGCTACCATGTGATCATGAGGTTACGAATTCGAGCCGGAAAAATAATCTTTTGCAGAAATGCAGGGTAAGACTGCGTACAATAGATCCTTATAATCTGGGCCTTCCTCCGATCCCGCGCATAGCGAGAGCTTAGTGCACCAGACTGCCCCTTATAGTACTTCTTTTTATTTTATTTTTAATTTAATTCTTAATATTATTAGATTTATAAGAGGAGGTTAAATTGTGTGACATGTAAAGTGAAGATTCATATAACTGATCTCAACTTGCTTGGAACTGAGATAGAGTTTTTGTAATTATCGTTGCCATTAGTCTTTTATTATGTACCTATACAAATTCTAGCATATTAAAGGAGCCCCATTGTTGAGAATATGACCTAACTTCCTTATTACGCTGTTGTTTTCTCTTTCTTCCAATCCAAAACATCTCGCTTTTAATGTCTTTAGAAAAGGAAAAAACCATGGAAAATCAAGTGTGTCACGACACAAAATTCACTAGTCGTGATGGCACATAACCTAACTCGCTAGGTAAGTCAACTAATAACTATCCAATTTCAATTAACTTTTTAATAAGACAATTAAACAAATAAATTATCTGAATCTTATACATTCCCCAAGGACTGGTAGTACAAATCATGAGGTTATAAGAATAGAGTTTACAAAACTGATATGAACTAAATACACTTTCTGTTTGAGAAGTACATAAATAGAGTTTTAAAATCTAAGGCTACCATGAACAAGAGGCAGCTACAACAGGGACACAAGTACGTCTTCCAATCCAGCTTCCATCGAACACAGCAACATCGGCATCCGAAATCTGCACGCAATATGCAAGAAGTGTAGTATGAGTACAACCGACCCCATGTACTCAATAACTAACAAATCTAATCTTAGGTTAAAAATAGTGACGAGCTGAAATATGGTCGGGTCCAATACCAATAGCCAATAACTATTTATAACAATGTAGAGCATATAAATAAGGAAGCAATTTAGAAATAAAATGCTCAACTTTATCACAATTTCCCGAAAATAGTTCCGCTTTTCAAGAATAAAAGTGAAAACCCAAATTCTTTACCGAAATCGTTGAAAAGTATGAGATAGTTTGAAAAATATAAATCTTTCCATAACTCCTTTCCAAAACAAGTAAGATGTTTCATTTCCTTTTCAGATAGCAAGGGTGCAATACCTCTCTATGCTCACATATCAATGTGGGTAAAGGTCATGAATGACGTGATACCGTACAACATGAGAAAAAATGCGTCTCTATGCATGCATGTCATGTGTGCATGCCAATACCATGTATCTCAGAGATGAATCATGTACTTACACTCTCAGAGTACTCAATCTCACTGCTTCTCACTTTCCACTCATCATGCTCAACCACTTGGTACTGTATATGGCCCATACGGCCCAGGAAAATCCATCCCAGAACATATACAACACTGACTATAAGTCACCCAGTACCGAGAAAAAAGGGCAATCCAACCATGTGGAGAAATCCATCTCCAGGTAGTAAGTACTTCAGATAAATCCATGTCCAGGGAAATCCATCTCTCAATTGTATCATCCGTGCTCACTGTGTAAGGCCCCATAAAATTTTGTAAAAGAAAAAAAAATAATGTTTCGTGGTGCCGAATTGATTTTACGTGTTGTGCATTATAGAAGGCTCCGACTTTTTGGGTTGAACAATTTATCGGAGAGTAAATAAATTTTTTTGGAAGAAAAACGCGTTTCTACGGTCCATTATGTGACCGTAGAATCACTATGCGGGCCGCATAATGGCCGCAGAGTGAGACAGTTAATTGGGCCAATTTGAATGTCAATTTTGCGGCCCCTATGCGACCGCATAACCATTCTGTGGTGCATTATGCGACTGCAGAACACGTCTGCGGGACGCATAGTGACCGCAGACCGGGTCAATTCATTTCCGGTTTAACACCCCAATTTCGCGGTCACTTTGCGGACCGCATAGCCGTTATACGATCGTATATGCGATCACAAACCTTGTTCCGGAGCTCCATTTTTGGGGGTTTTAAACCCAACCCTATTCCGTTAAAACACACCCCATAGACCATTTTAATCATAGTTTCTGATATTTTTAGAGTGAGAGAGAGGGTCATAGAGGGAGGAAGTGATCTTCATCACATTGCTCTTCAATTCTCACTTAAAATCTTGAAGATTATCAAGAGAGGCGCCTAAGTCTTCTTCCTAAGAGGTAAGATTCTATCACCCAAACTCTTAATTTCAAAATGTAACTAGAATGGACCATTAGTAAGGTAATTCATGGGGATGGGAGTGCTTACCTTGCATGCATGTATCCTTGTAGTATGTGGGAAGATTGTGAGCTAAAAATGATAGGGAATGGATTGGAGAATGATTGAATCTTCCACAAAAGGGCCTTAAAACATTGACGCACATCTAATATTTGATAATATGCTCAAATGAGCTAAAATCATGTTCATCTTCCTAATTTTGGTTCAATTTTGTTATATTGCTAAAAAAGATTGAAGTTTCTAATAGTCCAGAACATCTTAGAGTTTCAAAAGGCTCAATTAAGGTATGTTGGCTAAACCCCCTTTTTCTTATAATCGAACCCCACGGTGTTCATGTAATTAGAGTAAGCCCTTGATCATTATAGAATTGGCGATTTCTAATGTGGTTGTTTTGAAGGATGTAAGTTCAATCTTTATTCTAAATGCTCCATCATGATATCTTGTTATTTGAGGATGTGTTCGAAATGTGGAATATGTGCTATCAATGTTAAGACTTTATGTCAAGATCAAAATAAAGGTTGTTATGCCAATTGTATGAAAAGCCTCTATGTGCCTTAGACTCCCAAATTGCTCATATGTAAATTTAACGTCTTGAATGGGAAGCCTTTTGTTGTTGATAATAATAATGTTGGAATGTGGAAATGGGGTCTGGAACTATGAAATACGGCCAAGTGCCAAGAATAACTTTGTATTCGTAATCACTAGTGTCAATAAATCGAAAGTGCATGAAAGAAGTACGATGTGAGATGATTGACTGAAAAAGGTAATGTTTCAAATGAGACGGCCTAGCCGGTCGGGCCGAGATCGGACTCCGTGTAAGAACACAGTGGTATTGTTGATGAAATTATAAAAAGGGTTGATGTCTCAAATGAGATGGCCTAGCCGATAGGGCCTTGATCGGATGCCATGCTGCATACATGGTGGTACTGTGCTGGAAAGTTATAATGAAATTGTGGTGGTGTCTCAGATGAGACGGCTAGCCGATCTGGCCGAGATCGGACTCCGTGTAAGAATATGGAGGTATTGTGAATTGTGGAACATCGGTAGTAAAGGTCACCCAATCTAGTAATATGGAAATTGTCTTGAAAATGTATATGATCCTTAACTTGTTGTTTCACTATTATTTGAAGCCCTTATTGATTTCCTCACTTTTCTTCTTGTATTATTATTCATTTTATTAAGTTGGTGTTTAGCTATGCATACTAGTGCTATTCGACGATACTAACGTCCCTTTTGCTGGGGATGCTGCTTCTTTAAATGGATGCAAGTGGTTACATAGCAGACAAAGCGGATCACAGATAGTGCTGCATTCTTTTCTCAGCGGACTCGGTGAGCCCCATTTCATTCCAGGGTCATGTATTGTACCTTTTGTTTATATTATGGTCACTTTTGAGGTATAGCCGGGGCCTTATTTCTGGCACCATCTTTACTCTCTTTTGTATCTTTAGAGGCTCCGTAGACACTATGTGGGTTGTATATGGGTGTTGGAAATGTTAAACAAGTCATGTTGTGTTTGATCACTTGTTCCACTTGAACTTTAAGAAATGTATATTTTGGGACTTAAAAGCGCAATAACTAATGAAATGATTTAGGATTGTATGAATGAGACTCCTACTGTATAATTAATAAAATCACGTCTTCTCTTGATCATGGGTTAATTGGGTAGAAAGTATCTAACAGGCTTGCTCGACTGAGTTTACTCGATTGACTGCGGGTCGCGCTTCCCGAGGATGGGTGTGACAAACTTGGTATCAGAGCCTAAGGTTTTAAAGTGTCCTAGGATGTCTTGGAGCCGTGTCTGGTAGAGTCCTTCTTATCGGTGTGTTGTCGACCACATTTATAAGTTGGAGGCTACTTGAACATTTATGAAAAATACCCTTCTTTGTTATTCTGGATCGTGCGATAAAACTAATTGTGCAACTGTTCCTCCTCTACCTCGTGCATTCCTTTAACTTTCAGAATATGGCACCTAAGAAGAGAGCAAGAACTGGTCAAGGAGCCAACGCCGCCTTAGGAGTGGCAGTTGACCCTTTATTTGATGAAGCGGGTGAACACCCGAGGGGTGAGGATAATCCCCCGACTGCTACACTACCTAATTCCACTACACCGGCCTAGGCCACACCAGTTCCTACACCTACTGAGCGTGCGACGGATCCTTCACCTGAAATTCCGATTCCACTTCCAACCCCAGCTTCCGGCTCTGGTATTTCTGATGGGGATCTTAGGGGAGGTATTCATATGCTGACTCAGATAGTGTCTTTACAGGCACAAAGGTCGAATGTTGAACCTACATCCTCTAGCCAGTAAGGGGATTCTAGTAGTTCGAGGGTGAACAAGTTTCTGCAGTTGGATCCTCCGGTGTTCACGGGTGCTAATCCCGAGGAGGACCCACATGACTTCATTGATGAGATGCATAAAACTCTTCGGGTTATGCACGCTACTGAGACGGAGGGAGTAGAGTTGGCTGCCTACCGCCTGAAAGGAGTGGTCTTGTCACGCCCCGAACCTAGGGGCGAAACCGGCACCCGATGCCTCACCTATCCTTGCGTACTAACTTGCGACTAAGAGACTCTGAACATATAGTGTCATACTTTGTCATGGGCCACATTTCAATATAATTACGAATGCTAACTAAACATCAATATAAAGCTGGGCCGACAAGGACGTCATAACTACTACGGCTGGCAAAACAACAAAATATACATAAAAGGCCTACAAGCCCAACATAGTGCACTAACTGATAGGATATGTCTACAAGCCTCTACTGATGGATATACTGTGATCGGAACAGGGCCCCGACCTACTCATAACATATATACATATATACACAAGATGTACATAAAGCTCTAGACCCGGCAACTTCGAAGGGCATGGAGCTTACCGATCAAGCTGAACTTGGGCAACACCTAATGAGGAGGTCTACCCGTCTGTCTGTCTGAACCTGCACGCATGAAATGCAGCGCTCCCAAAAAAGGGACGTTAGTACGAAATAATATACCAAGTATTTAAGGCAATATACTGAAAGCTGAAACTGAACTGATAATATAATAACTGAAAGTAACTAGAAGTCAAAGATAATCTGAAGATATGCTATCCGGCCCTATAAGGCTCAGTATATATACAACTACTCTGCCGTAGTGGGCTCGCTCATAGGTGCTCGGACATACTAGGCTCTATATCTCTGCCAACTTGGATCGCTCATAGGCGTTCGGCCACAGTAGACTCGGTATATAACTTAACATCTGATCAGAGGTTGCCCAATAGGGGCCTACCCATCGATTATAGCTCGATGGTAATGAAAATACTGTAATATTGTATATATAGGCTCTCTGCTCTCTTGACTGGAGGAAGACAATACTTAATTAAATATGATGTCCCGACAAGAAGAATACTGTAATTTATGAGACTAGGATAATGTATATAAATTCGGGAGCATGAACTTCTCTTTATGCTCGTTATCAAACACATGTGATTACGAGATCATGCCAAAATAAAGGAAGGGATTAGCCTTAACATACTTGAGTTGACTCTCTTGACAATCCCTCTAACACACGTCAATTGCGACAACACGTAACGACGGATCGAAGTCAGGAGAAATCGGTATGATATTCTTGAGAAATATTGTTCCGCACTCCCTTAGAATCAAAATCACACGTTGCGATAACATTATGTAGAAATATTTGAATCAATTTTGTTGCTATTGCAACATTAGCTTTGCCGAAGCTTGTTACGTTGCTATGAATATTGTGAAGTCTCGTATGACTTTTTTTGTGGCTCTCATCCATCACTTTGCAAAATAGTATCTCCCTTTTATGAATTGAATTAGGGAGGCCTTTTATTAATGTGGTTGTGGGCCCCACTTGAAAGATGACTTGGCCATAACACTTTCTAAATATGCCACCTTATATTATGCACTTAAGAGTCACATTTTGGGGTTTGAGCCCCTTCCTCACTTGCTGCCGCGTTAAAATTCAAGGGCTTATCCAAAAAATTTATCCACTAATTTTTTAATTAATTGCTAATCTTTCCCCAAAAATCTATAATTAACCAAATATCCACATAATTAAGAATTATCTCAAATTCAATAAAATACTACTCACTTTTAATACACTTTATACACCTTACTATCATGGCCATGTGGTACCTTGTATGGCACTAATCGAAAAATACCGGGTATTTTAGCTCGGGCCGTATTTTATCTCAAAATATCAAACTTTGATGAAATTCCTTTTCTTCAATTTGCTTACTCTTTCTCCTTCACGAATTTACTCATCACGTGTTTGAACTAACATAATGCTTATAATTTCAAAATAACCTCATTCCCGAATTTTACGTCGATTAACTTACAACGAAACTTTAACATACGAAAATGCAGGATGTAACATCATTCTGCCCTTTGGAACATTCGTCCTCGAATGTTGACTGATGCACTTATCATTTTCATAACTTATAGCTCTTGCGAATACTTTAGTACTTCTCTTGCCATCTAGGCAACTGTTCTGTGAATGAATCCCAAACGCCAGGGCATTCCCCTATTTTGGCCTCCTTCTCACACCACGACTCGTGGTCGGAATCATTCCAATCTTGTAACTGTAGCTATCTTTTATCATGTAGCCTGTATGACTCTGACTTTGTAAGTGCGCCCATGCGACTCTTCTCTCCCTTTTTCTCCTGCTTTTAGCCAATCCCTAGGCCTCATTTTGTGAACATATACATAGCTTAATAAGATGTCCCTCTAGGCATCTATATGTACAATGAAGTTCTTCGCTCGGTACTTTATCGAACTTATGAATATTGTTATATCTTATTTCATAGGCCCGATTATCTATCCGCATGACTTTACTGCATCTAAGTAGGTCATAATATACCATAAATCTTACCTCGATTTATTGTTACTGAGGTCTACTACCAAACTCCAGCTTACGTTCGTCGTTCATCCCATATGTATAAATCTATGTCCTTTAATACTTCCTCATGACTGTTCATCTTAAGAATGACGGCCTAATCTTACCTCATACTTTGTGATTTTTGTCCATCCATTATTGATTCACCTTAATGTTAATCTATCATCTACCATCGCTAACTTGATCTCTTATGTAACACTGCCGCTAGGGCTCACGTGATTGATCCACCTAGGGGCGATACTATACTTTCATAGCCGTATTTTATAGCATCCCAATATGACTCACCTTACATGGGTATTTTAATCCCGTATAATTCATGAAATCCTCTTCAAGTCATTACTCAATCGAAGGCCCAACGCCATCCTTTCTCTATCACAATCACACCCTCACTTTACTACCAGGGCAACATTCCATTTCTTCTAGATGCTATTAGTCTTAGATTCTTTTTGAGTTCATTCAGGCTATACTGAACTTTCTATAATTTAGAGAAACCATTAGCTCTCTTGTTTTCATGGGCTTAATCCTGAGTACTTATCCATTCTCGTCCCCTTCTCACTCGCCCTTTCTCATCCTTACTCCTGTCATAAAACCTTGTCGCTTTACTATACTTTAGCTTGCGACTTATACGTATCTATTTATACTATTCGTAACCTTCCTTCAACTTGCCTTTCCTTATGTTATTCTGGAACATCAAGCGAGACATCACATCTTCTCTAATTCTTCTTTACTTTCTTGTCTAGATTTCTCGATACGTAGAAACTATAGGCTGGAAGATATGCTACTAACGATGCCGCTATTATTCCTGGATACTGAATCCCTGAGCTTCTAGCCTTTTATCCGAAGTATGGACTATTCACAACCTTCTGTATCTGAGTATCTCGTACGTTGTTCACCTTTACCTTGCTTACCTTAAAATCTTGCATCGCATCTTCTATCTCTTTCATGACCTCCCTTCCATAAAGGTATGATTCACATCCACAACTTGAAGCTCTATTATAATACTCGCACCTCTGGCGCAAACACAATCCGGCGGGAGCTTCATACTGACTTCTTATAAGGCTGGTACTCTTCTAACTGACTTCATCATAAAGCGGTTGAAGAATATGGCTACTCTACTATCTCTCTTGCACCCCTGATATTAAGAGTGATCCTTCTCTGTTCTCAATCATGATTTCTATAATTTTCTAGGACCAATAATCAGACTCCTGATTTACTTAGTTGATGTAACTCTTTAGTTTACTCTTTCTTCTGATCAATCTTTATGTAGGCTTAAGCTATCTTCTTATCTATGGCTCATGGTATTAGTTATTACTTTCAGCCTATCATGGGCGCTATGGAATATTTATGATACTATCTCCTAACAATTCAATCCTTTATCTATGACCTGGGCTCAATTCTTTCTTTTAACTTATACCAAAATCTTCTACTGCTATATGATTGTCAACATATATGCTGCATGGATAATACTCTGAAATCTTAGGTGCATTCATAATGTAATTATCTCTGGATCATTGATCGAATAATTCTTTTCATTCCTTCTCAACTTTCTTTAAATGCAAGCAATCACTTTTCCTGGTCGTTCTGCCACTTATTGCATGAATACTTGGCTTATCTTAATGCCCACACATATTGGAGTTCCATACAACCCATATGATCTTGAATATCACCTTTTGATTTTTTTTTCCGTTCATTAGCCATGATAGGTGGCACTTTCTTATGGAGTGCATACAATGTTGTTGTGAGACTCTTGCTATAAGACCATTTCCTCTTTTAGGTCACTGTGCTTAGGTTGAAGCCTTCTTCCTTATATCCTCATCTAGTCTTTCGTTGTAGTACTTAGGGAGACCTGCTAGCTCTTGTAAAGTTACAAGCTTGTTATATCATTTACCCGACAAAATGTTTGATGTTCGTACTCACCTATAATTATCCTTAGTTACTTACCTGCACGCCCTTGTGCTTGCAGGGTTGCTTCTGAACTAATATTTTGACTGTCTTCCCAGTGGAACTCTCTTTTATTTCCGTAACACTCATATGGTACCTTTAACTACCCCACAGCAATCTGAATATTTCTCAAAGATTACAATATCATAACTGCGAGACTGAATTCACTATGTTGGGGTTCACTATATTTATCTCGCACGATCTGCTGATTTATCTGTATCCTCTTGTCTAGCAATAACTAGGCTCTTCCTGAATCAATTACTAACAACTCATTGGCCCATTCTCATATCAATATTCCGCGTAATCTTTCTTGGGTTATTTCCTTTGTCTTAACTTACCTCTCGCACTGGTGCCTTATTTACCCATAACATCCCGGGCAGGAACCCTTACTTCCTTTCCTTGACGTCATGCTTGCATTGTGTTCTGGAATCGTATAATATAGGTAGGATTTGGATAAGTGCAATCTCATTCCTTCCTCATTTTTATCGCATTCTTCCTTTACTATTCCATAATTACTAGAACAACTTAATTCTGACTTAATGCCATATTACTCCATATTTGGCCCTTTAGGGGAGTACTAAGAGTTGGAGCCACGACGATCTATCTATAGATGTTTTTCCTTTTTATCTTTGGCATCTTTTCACGTCATCGATGACCTTTTCCTACCTTGCGGTAATCCTTCTATACTAAGGATAACAAAGTTCTTTACTCACGAGGGTGACACTTAGTATAACTGGCACGTACAGTTCCTTAAGCTTAACTTTTCTCGCATTGATAGCTTTAGGGAAGCGTCTTCCTGAAAGACCATTCTCTGAATTTCTCATGAATCTTCTTCTGTCGTCTATTCTATTATCGCCGGAACGAAAGCTGAAAATCTCACGATACCGACTATTTTCAAATTACACAGTCCCTAATTCATGTTTGTTTTATCTTGTTCACCAGCCCATACTCATTTCTATTACTCTAGAGTCTAACTTTTCCTTCTGGTAGTCGCGTTGGAGTCACGGGCTTATTTCTCGAAATGAGGATATGACTTTATGGCCTATACTCTTTTGTTGTCTCAAGGCCTGTTACTTCTCGTCCTTTCCTTCACTTGACTATAGACTCTATAATACTGTCATTCATTTCATTTTTCATTTTTTTTAATCTTCCGTCGTCATCCATATATCACATCTTACTCATAATGTTTCATTAGCTCTCTTCATTTTTTTCCCTGCTAATATTTCTTTCTATCACTTTATTATGAAAACTTCAACAAAACATTCTTTTGCTTTTAACTCCCCTTGTTCCATCCATTGGTTCTTCGAATTGCCTAACATTCTTTCCCTACTAGGGACGAGAGCCATATTAAGGTAATATTTATCCCTTCAAGGCTTTTACTGCCTATCTTTGTAGTACTCATATCTAGCTGTACTATTTTAGAGTGCACCATCTGGGTGTATCACAAGGAGATCTATTTGCACATTTGCAATATCCTTCGCAAATGTCAATTAACATAAATAATCCATTCACCATTCTGGGTTACTCTAACCCCAGCCGGATCCTGATATCCGTCCTTCTCTTATACTACTTCTGTTAGCCCCCATAAGGCATAACTGAGATGGGTGTGGCCAATTGTACATACCTCTGTTACTGTTGAAGGTAGTTCAAGATGCTTATATTTCTCTGCATGAATTGTAAATACTGTTAATCTTCATTAACTGGGTACCTCGTACCCTCATTCACCTTGCTTCTTTTACTTGCTGAAACTTGTGTCTACTTTTCGATTCTCTTATCCCTTTTACCGTAAGAGTGAATAGGCATTCTTGCCTTAGGGATCCTTATTAAGAAGCTTACAGATCTTAGTACACACATGATCTATTGAAGACCTTACATTTACTCATCATAAGCATCATGCAAAATCGAGTTCCTCTGACTCAACTCTTCCATAGCCATATTCAATCTCTTACCAACTGTCATTTTAGATGTAGGTATCATTGTATTATGAATAAAATAGAATTTAGGAATAGGAATTCTTATAAGTGAGCTCTACCACACGATCTAGAGCAAGAAGAAAAAGTGACAATCCTAAATGCTCTGCAACCTCCTGCTTATAAGTGTGATGCACGACACACCCATAAACAAGACTCTACTAGACATGGCTTATAGACTCCCTATGGCAGAACTTCTCTGATACCACTTTTGTCACGTCCCGAACTCGGGGGGTGAGACCGCCACCCGGTGCCTTACCTATCCTTGCGTACCAACTTGCGACTAAGGGACTCTGAACATATAATGTCATACTTTGGCCATGGTCCACATTGCAAGGCAATTGCGAATGCTGACTAATTATCAATATAAAGCTGGGCCAACAAGGCCGTCATAACTACTACGGCTGACAAACCAACAAAATATACATAAAAGGCCTACAAGCCTAACATACTGCACTAACTGGCAGGATATGTCTACAAGTCTCTACTGATGGATATACTGTGATCGGAACAGAGCCCCGACCTACTCATAACATATATACATATATACACAAGATGTACATAAAGCTCTAGACCCGGCAACTCTGAAGGGCATGGAGCTTACCGATTAATCTGAACTCGGGCAACACCTAATGAGGAGGTCTACCCGTCTGTCTGTCTGAACCTGCACGCATGCAATGCAACTCCCCCAGAAAAGGGACGTCAGTACGAAATAATGTACCGAGTATATAAGGCAATATACTGAAATCTGAAACTGAACTGATAATATAATAACTGAAAGTAACTGGGAGTCAGATAATATGAAGATTTGCTTACCTGCTGATACTGACTCAACTCTCTCAATATAGTAAGTAAAATAGTTGCCCGGCCCTATAAGGCTCGGTATATATACAACCGCTATGCCGTAGTAGGCTCGCTCAAAGGCGCTCGGCCATACTAGGCTTTATATCTTGGCCAACTGGGCTCGCTCATAGGTGCTCGACCATAGTAGGCTCGGTATATAACTTACCATCTGATCAGAGGTTGCCCAATAGGGGCCTGCCCATCGATTATAGCTCGATGGTAATGAAAATACTATAATACTGTATATATAAGCTCTCTGCTCTTTTAACTGGAAGAAGGCAATACTCAATTAAATATGAAGTCCCGATAAGGAGAATACTGTAATTTATGAGACTAGGATAATGTATATAAATTTGGGAGCATGAACTTTTCTTTATGCCTCATTCTCAAACACATGTAATTACGAGATCATGCCAAAATGAAGTAAGGGCTTAGCCTTAACATACCTGAGCCGATTCTCTTGACAATCCCTCTAACACACGTCAATTGCGATAACACGTAATAGCGGATCGAAGTAGGGAGAAATCTGTATGATATTCTTGAGAAAGATTGTACCATATTCCCTTAAAATCAAAATCACACGTTGCGATAACATTAGGTAGATTTCATATGAAATATTTGAATCAATTTCGTTGCTATTGCAACATTAGCTTTGCTGAAGTTTGTTACGTTGCTATGAATATTGTGAAGTCTCGTATGACTTTTCTTTTGTGGCTCTCATTCGTCACTTTGCAAACATAGTATCTCCCTTTTATGAATTGAATTAGGGAGGCCTTTTATTAATGTGGTTGTGGGCCCCACTTTAAAGATGACTTGG
This sequence comes from Nicotiana otophora, assembly GCA_000715115.1. Taxonomy (NCBI): domain Eukaryota; kingdom Viridiplantae; phylum Streptophyta; class Magnoliopsida; order Solanales; family Solanaceae; genus Nicotiana; species Nicotiana otophora. The sequence goes on from AWOL01S0019877.1 coordinate 61,999, forward strand.
CCATAACACTTTCTTAATGTGCCACCTTATATTATGTACTTAAGAGTCATATTTTGGGCTTTGAGCCCCTTCCTCACTTGCTCCCACGTTAAAGTTCAAGGGCTTATCCAAAAGATTTATCCACTAATTTCTTAATTAATTGCTAATCTTTCCCAAAAAATCCACAATTAACCAAATATCCACATAATTAAGAATTATCTCAAATTACATAAAATACTACTCACTTTTAATACACTTTATATACCTTACTATCATGGCCATGTGATACCTTGTATGGCACTAGTCCATAAATATCGGGTATTTTCGCTCGGGCCGTAATTTATCCCAAAATGTTAAACTTTGACGAAATTCCTTTTCTTCGATTTTCTTACACTTTCTCTTTCACGAATTTACTCATCACGTGTTTGAAATAGCATACTGTTTATAATTTCGAAAATAACCTCATTCCCGAATTTTACGTCGATTAACTTACGACGAAACTTTAACATATAAAAATGCGGGATGTAACATGCCTATTCGTGGTTTGAGATGTGGGAAGACTCTCGGGAGGAAGGGAGCCCTCCAACGAGATGGAGTGAGGTTATTGATGCCTTTATAGAAAATTGCTTGCCTGACGAGACTAGGGCAGCCCATGCCGTAGAGTTTGAGAATCTTAAGCAAGGGAGTAGGAGTGTGTGGGAGTATCACATGGAGTTCACGCGCCTGTCAAAATATGTCATTCTCATGTTGCCTATGATGGAGGCTAGAGTGCGCTGGTTTGTGCGGGGCCTTAGCCCCTTGGTTATCAATGAGGCCACTACATCTGCCTTGAATTCACACATTAACTCTGGGAAAATGGTAGCATTTGCTCAAGCTACATAGGACCGCAAGCTGAAGAACAGGAGGGAGCGAGAGGGTACCAGCAAGGCTCGATCCGCGAGCAACTTCGGGGAGTCATTTGGGGGG